>JAMKCH010029631.1:0-38913 GCA_023653785.1 Ophioderma brevispina | reverse complement strand
TAATTACAACTTTATTAATAGAGTGATCTTTGATATTGATAACCACTAATCGGAGTTTAATGAGCTTGATTTAAACACACAATTAAAATAAAAAAAGAACCCAATTTTTTAAAATTTGTAATCAATTTCACAGTGTATTGTATAGTGATTCCGGAGTTTGAATCCGTAGTTTGGAGGTGGTTTTGGCATTGGTCAAGGTGGGACCGTAACACCTTACAAGCATAACAAAATATGCTGAGGACATTTTTCACTACTTCAATGGTCTAGCCCACCCATTATAGGAGTATTCTCTAAAACAAAGCCTCTATTACCCCTTTAAGATAAGCAGGTGGGGGGGTGTCCCCTATAATAAAACGTGTTTTTTTGTAAGCCAGTTTATTGGGATACAAACCCTTTTAAATTTTCAAGAATTAAGGTATAAAAATGTGCACATAATTACTTTCAAGGTATTTACTCACCATTCCAAAGAAAAAACAAAACCCAAACCTGCATCAATTACTGTGGAAACTAATCTTTTTTATTGCCAAAATAAAAAAAAAAAAAAATGTGGCTTTTATTGATCTTCTCTTCAGTGCCAACTTCCCCAATGCAATCTCTTCCAGTGACAGTGTATAAGTGGTAAATAAACAAACTCTTTGGGGAATAAACCTCACGCTAACCTATGACTTTTTGGGAAGTCCGCTTGTCCACCCAAAAATGATTAAAACCAAATCAAAATCCTTCAAAACATTCTTGTAGTGTGGGGAAAGGAAGCTATTGGACTTCATAATATTTCCATTGATTGATTTGGTAATTTGCTGTTAGAAACTATGGTTACCATAGCAATTTATCCAGGAAAAATTATAGTCAGGAGGAATTGTGGCACAAGGGTGGAAAGGGAGTACAGACTTTTCTATTGATCGATTTTTGTTCAATGATCACCTAAGTAATAATTTTGGAGGGTGTGAAAAATTTCGTGCAGTGCCATTTCTAGAAATCCAATATGGCCGGATCACTCTGCAAAATTCAATTCAAATTGCGACCATAATTTTATGTACTAGATCCAGGTTTTAAAGCACGAGGACTCTTTTGGACCGGTTATTAACGTGATTTGATCCCAACATTACCATGAATCCAATATGGCACCCTAAAACCCAATATGCCCTGAAATCTTCAAGTGGACCATAACTCATCAAGTATTTTGATAGAGGCATAATCTGCGCTCTATACCCAGTAGGAAACTCATATCGGACATGTCAAGTGTGTTAACAAGCTTACCAATCAGGATGAAAGCCAATTATGGCTGCCTTTAAATCTTTTAAACCTACGAATTGTGATATGTCATAAGTATACTGGCCGTAATTTGAATTTTAAGTATGTGGTCAAACAAAATACCAGATATGAGTTATTAATGCTCAAAGACATACATCTAATACTTTAATTTAACACTTTAATAATCATTTTGGGTGTTGTAACTAAATTAAACACAATCATCGTATTATTAGTTTTAAGAGGTAAAAGGCAGCACCATTGTCCCCCCTCTTAACATTTTTTGCATGTTAAAGAAACAGGAAATTTCCAGAAAGAATGTCAAATGCTTATCCCATACCTAAGTTACACCTTTATAATAATAATTAGTTGATGTAACTACATATAAGGACACATATAATGTAGGTTTACTATTTTAAAAGGCGGCTGTCTTGGTTGCCATCTTGATATTTTGAAAATGTCCATACAGAGAAATGCCAAAATAAGGTTTCTAGTGGTCAAATACATGTATCTCAAAGGTGTAAAGATAAGCTGCATATAGACCACTGGAATTAAGCCCTCTAACCCGCAAATATTGCAGAACACTTGACGCTGCTTAGGCCCCCCCCCCCCCTCTTTTGCGGTTTATGAGCCGGCATGTCTAATGTCTCGAGAAAAAGATTGTAGAGTTGAAGCAAGTAACACTTGGCAAGTAGTCTCGTGTATTATAGTGTAACGATTCCGCGAACACTCTGCAGAACTTCATCATTTGAGTCTGTCCTTCAACATCGTCCTGTACTTCAATTTGTAGCATAAATGACCCAGGTTCTATATGGACCCCGGTGTTGTTAACGCATTGCATTTAACGATTTGGAGCGCATATTTGACTTTGAGCAGCCATCTTGGGGATTTTTGTGGCAATGTAATGATAAAAAATTACTTTACCAAACACTTCTCGTGCTGAAAAAAACGAGTATCTGAGAAATATTGTTTTCTATCGGAAGTACTTAAGGGATTATTAGGGATTTTGGACATGGTTAGCAGCCATATGATTTCAAAAAATGGCACTGTTAAAAATTTGCACACCCTCCAAAAATTATTGGCTTAGGTCCTATGAACTAAAATCTATCAATAGAAAAAGTCTGGACTCCATTTTCCATCTTCAGGCTGTGTGGCCCAAACTTCCACCTGACGATAAACTGTCATTAGTGTTGGAGGTTGGGAGAAGATTTCCCTACAAGGATCATTTTGGCTCAGCTGCAAAATATGGCTTTTCATTTTTCCCCAAAAAATTTTGACCCAATGTTTTGTTTGCCAACACCAGAATATGAAGGGGGGAAAAGTGAATTTGTCATCTTGGGTGTACAAGGATTCAAAAATTACATAGTTTCACTTCCACTCTTTGCCCATTACTCGGTTCTCTTTCTTTCTTTCGCGCTTTTCTCCATTCCCTTTTCCTGGTAGTTTCCAGTTGATTTTGTTTGTCAGAGTAGCCCTATCCTTCCCTAAAAGTGACACTCCGAAGGTATCCAAAACAAAGCCTTGTGGTCCACTGTACATATTTGGTTGAATTACATAGAGTATTACTTCTATGGCAAATAATTGGCAAATTCCAATTCAACCTTAACTATGCAAAGTTCTGGAATTAGACTTGAGAACTACAACAATACAAAAACAAAGGAATTTACTTCATTAGCCTTGTAAATGGGGCAGCCAACCAGTCAAAAATTGTTTATTCATCACATACAGAACACGTAGTGTATAAACATTATTAATTCTTTGTTCAAAAATGAATTGTGAATATTTCAAAATACCAAACAACTCACAAACCAAAATCTACTTTTTAATAGTGATTTGAAGCGTTCATTGCAAAAAAGCAGTATAATTACCGTACCATTTTCAAACATAAGATCACCAAAATGTGCATAATGCTTTATTTTAATGATACCCTACTTTAATACTTCCAGGGTTTAACTCTTTACTGAAACTAACATCAGAAAGAGCAATATTTTTTGATTATTTTCCTTGTAATTTTCAGATATTTGCCACTACATGTAAATGGGGATTACCAGATATTTGGGTTTTGCATCAAAACTCAATTTTAATTTAATGCTGGAGAATTAATCAAATTGAATGGGAATTGCTTAATGTGTCAATTAAAAGCCAAATATGCTTAATGGTGCAACAAGAGATTTACATAACAAGGGGTCCCTAAAAATGTGAAAACTTTTCGTAAAGCTTCTACCAAAAAATATCCCCATCTGAAAGGGGGGATTTTTAAAAAGAGAGAATATTTCTTGGTACAAAAATGGTGAAATTTAATTTCTTATAGGAAGCAAATAGGAAATTCAGCCTGTTTTCTATAGGGAATATAGGCATATAAAAATCACATTGTTTTTACTCTTAAGACATTTCAGAGGCACATGTGGTGCAGTGGCATCAGAGCTAGATCTCATAGCTAAGGTTGTGGGTTCGAGCCCCGCTGTCGCCAATGTGGGTGCACTTGGGCAAGGTACCTTGCCTCTCTCCACAACAGGAGTATAAATGGAGTCCCGGCAAATGCTGGGGGATGCAAAACAGACTCGCTGTGCGGGAGGAGTGGCGACCCCCCCCCCAAGCAACATATCAGGGAGTCTGGCCCAAAAAGCCATGACAGAGAGAGATGGGCACTCCGCCAGCAGGTGCAGCACACCATTTGCATTGGCAAGACATTTCTGTAACAAAATACAACGCAAGAAATCTTTTGATTGTCTAATCTATATTACATCACTACACGTGACACCTTACATGGATGCCTCAAAATCTCTCTTTGCACCTTTCAGAGATGTAACAGAGGAGTAGTCCATTTCCTGATTTTTTTTTATTTATGGCCAAAAATCCGGAAATTTCCAGAAAAGTTACATCTCTGATCTCTAAGCTTTGTTATTTTGTGTTCTGTAAATCATAAAAGGATCATACAGTTTTGAAGTCATTATACCTGTAAATTAAATTTAACACACAAGTTCTAGTTAAAAAATAAACAGGCACTAAGAATGTTATACATATTACCTGCATTTATTTTGTGCAGTATGCAAATGATCAGCTTTTCTTTTAAATATCAAACACAATTGATAGATGAAAACAGCACACTTAAAATATCTTCAAACATATTAAAAAGCATGTTCTCCTGTTTTGTAACATAATTACATACCATGGATTATCACAAATGAATTTAATTCTGTAAGAAATATTTGAACCACATTTATCAGTACTTAAAACTGTCCTTTTTAAAGTATAAATTCAAAATGTTCATGGGGTAAATCATACTACACTTCACAAAGAACCAAGAGGTGAAATGTTTCTTTCTCAAACTTAAACTAAGTTGTCATGAATCATGGATTTTTATTATCTTCAGTTTATCTTGCAGCATTTTCCCTTCCAAAATAACAAAACATCTCTAAAATGGCTTCCTGTTGCCCTTAGGAGCAGTCCTTGACTCCCATTTCATCATTTACCATAAAAGTGGGTGAACAATTATTTAGCGGTCTACAATGGATAGCAGAACCATGTTACCAATCTCGTCGAATTCCATGTATGGCTATACTTTGCAGGATTTGTTAAAAGCGACCTGACCCTGTACACTTGTTAATGACCTGCCCTGATCACCCACCATGATTTTGGGTAAACGTTTCATATAGAAGTCCCAAGCATGCAAATGAGGTATTGCAATTGATTTCGTCATGCTCTGTATGATGTTGTGCAGTACCGCTTGACGGAATAAATGGCCATGCCTCATTTGCATACTTGGGACTTCTATATGAAACGTCTACCTGATTTTGTTTATTTGCTTGAAGATTGGGCCTGATCAACCCATACTCATTTGACTTGACTTCCAAATCATCTGTATACTACTTTCATCTTAATCTGAAATTCTATTATCATTACTGCCTCTTAATAAACAGGTTTAGAAGCCATGCATGAGGTGCGTGCTTGTACTAGGAATGTGCTCAAAGATCAGTCGCACAAAAGAATTTTACGTTTCTGGTACAAGTATGTGCATCGCATATGACGTCTATACTGCATATATAAATTTGGCACTGTGATTCCTGAATGCATTACATGATTGACCTTAAAATTACAATTGTGGGTCACAAATGTGCTTGAATGTCTTTGTTCGAATCACAAGACATCAAAAGCAGTGCTTAATTTAACATGACTGCACACAACATTGGCAATACTTAACATGGTGGTTATGCATAATTTGCACAAACTAATTAATCAAACCTTAAAATATTTGAGCAAAACATTAAATTTTCTCATTTGAAAGAGTCTAGTTATTTTTGAGGTAGTAGAATACAAACAAAGGGTTTGCAGGATCTTTTATGGGTTCATTATATAACCCCAGCCAAAAAAACTAACAATTTGGGGTGATTCAAAGGATTTAGTCCCTTTCATTACAGTAAGCACTAGTGGGGGACTGTAGTGAACAGATCTTATGTGAGTGTGCAAACCTGGATAAAATGTGATTTTGGTACAAAAGTACTTTATACATTGATAATCAAAAAAATTGATGGAACACTTGTCCCACCCCTTTTATGGACCCCAGCTGGATTTCAAGGTTACACGGGGTGTAAAATTTTAAAAAATGTTCCGATTGGGTGAAAAGCACACCATGATGTCTTTCTGGTTACAAGGACTTCCAAAAAGGCTATAGTATACTACCTGTGAATATAGTTTGGAATTTGGGGTAAAAAACTGTAAAAATGGTAAAAAAGTCAAGTGTTTTGTACAGGGGTCAAAACATTAAATTGCTCCAATTTTTGTAAAATGTGGTTCAAAGTTGGTTTAGCTTAGAGAATGAAATATAGGAATAATTTGAATATCTTACAGGTTCTGGTTTATTAAGCAAAAGGCGACCATAAAGTCAAAACGCTATTGGCAGCTATTGGATTCTATTGACCTGTGACTATTTGGTGGATAACGTGAACACTAAGCATAACAGATAAGGCAAAAACTATTCCTATTTCAATCCTTTAAGCTAAGGGAACAATTTGCACCACATATTAACTGAATCAAGCAATTTTACTTTGACCCATGTACACACCCAAAATGACTTTTTCACCATTTTACCAGTTTGTACCCCATAACCTCAGAACTATGAAGCCATAGATAGTGTAAACTATACCTTTTGGAATCTTGTGACCAGACAAACACCATGGTGTGTTGCTTTTTAAACACAATCAGACATTTTAAATTTGTGACCCATAAGCTTGAAAGCCAAGCTGGGGGCCATTAAGGGGGTTGCGCAAGTGCTTCCATCAACTTTTATGATTATAAAAGGCTTAAAGACTTGTGTACAAAAAATTTCACAATTTTATTCCGGAAGCGCAAACTCTACACTACAGTACCCCAGTTACACAAGCAAATTCACCAAGTTATTCCACCCTGGTATCCACTGCAAAAGACTACTAGTTAATGTTAGTAGCGAGTTCATGATTACCCAACTTCATGGATTGTGGACCACATTACTTTTGAAGTGGAACACTATGCAGTGATTTCTTCAATTTGGGATACACTTCTGTGACCATCATCAAAACAAGATCCCTTGCCAGATTCAACTTACAAAAGGTAGGTGACCCCCCAATCATGGTCCGAGGGTTTGTGTTTTTCCCTCGCATAAAAAGCATATTATCAAAACTATCCAATTATAAATTTTGAGTTGCACTGGTACAGGCGTCTGGTAAAGGGGTGGCAAAGCACGAGCTACAGCTATAGTGCATTTATCTCCTTCAGTCAGTGATTCAACATGGTCATGCAGGCATTTCTTGCGTGATCTAAATGCTGGCTTTAAACGTTTTAATGTCATATATTGACATGCTGACCATGCTAGCTTTATTTTTAGAGTTGTACTGTAGGTTCAAAAATACAGGATTGGAATTCATGAATGATTTTAGAAGCACCCTCTATACTCTTTCGCATTGAAGTTGGAGTTTGACATAACACTTGTATCAAAGTACACTTTGATAAGACATGTATTTTAACACACTGACCTCTGGATATTGCAGTGGTTACAACTGGGTTCAAGTCAAATTGAGTATTAGAGGTGTGGCCTTCAATAGGTCCGTTTGAAAACAGTGCATAAATTAGAGTGGCTAATTAAATGTGCAAACTGTTAGTATATTTTATTACAACTCAGAAATTCAATGAACTATATCTAATCAATGGAATGATTTCACTAGGGAATAATTCCGACTGTTTCTCTACAACCTCGCTATAAGAGTTATAGTGAGGTGTAATGAAAAACAAATACTACATGATTAAAGGGAAATACGTCACATGTTTATAATTATATACCTCACAGATAGCTCCGGTCATATGATTGGTTAAATGAAAGGCACATGACAAGCAACACGTTGTCCAATATTTTTGCATAAAACGCTGGATAGTATACTTTTTGCCCGGTATAGTACCTTTTTTGACAAAATATAGTACTTTTTGCCCAGTATAGTAACTTTTTTGCCCGGTATAGTAACTTTTTGACCGGTATAGAAATTTTCTGTCCCAGCTGTAGATGACAAATCATTACTGACAAAGCTCGTCTAGAGGTATATAAAAACAAATGACCCTCGGTGATCTCAAGACCACACTATTTTCACTCAGGCTCCGCTTCGGGAAATAGTACGGTCTCGAGATCCACTCGGGTCATTAGTTTGATAATGCCTCATGGACAGTTCTATTTGTATGCTACTTTCCTGGTACTGGCCTCTAAGCTGTAGTATTGATTACTGCTTGACAAGTGTATTGTTCACCGACAGATGTACTAGCATAGCAAGTGGTCCTACTTTAGAAGATCTTTGGGATACACACAAACACTGCTAGGTATTAATTCACATCAAATATCTACTAAGTGTGAGATTGGGTCACAAAAAATCAAAATTCTCACCACATACATGTACAGGGTGAATAAACCTGTTAATTTGTCACTGCAAGAGAAAATACTATTACAGAAATTCTCTATACAATTGCAAGATACAATACATCACATCAGTCCATTAACATCAAAAGGCAAAATTAAATTCAAATAAGATTTAGAAATCAGTTTCATAATATAGAGAGGATAAAAACAATAGTCACAATCATGAATGGTTCCACAGATACTGTGTAAATTGGTATCGTAAAAATCTCCACATTCCATGAAATTGGCTATACAAGAAGCTGGTATTATTGTCTGATTTAAAGGCCGACTCAGAGATTTTAAAATATAATTAAGGGTATTTATTTAAAGTAGTCAACTGGAACTAAAAAAATCACCTAACATGCTCAAATCCAAAGTTTATGATGAATCAGATTTTACATTTGATGGAGTAAGCATTTATATAACAGTACTATAGGATACTGTGTATAACAAAAATTCAAGATCTGGAATTTTATTATAGAGTTGTGATTTTCTATATTTAGGACATGGATTTTAGCTTAGCTATTTCACACAGTGATTAGTATGTGGACAAGCATGCACAGGCAAAGACATGATTTGTTGGAAAATTGG
The DNA here is from genome assembly GCA_023653785.1 of Ophioderma brevispina. Taxonomy (NCBI): domain Eukaryota; kingdom Metazoa; phylum Echinodermata; class Ophiuroidea; order Amphilepidida; family Ophiodermatidae; genus Ophioderma; species Ophioderma brevispina. Next base: position 30,161 of record JAMKCH010029631.1, on the reverse strand, counting down.
AGGCGGCATCCTCGAAAAATCTCCGAGTCGTCCTTCAAGGCTTCACATCCACGGCATATTTTGGCCTCTTGTTGCACTTTTACCCTAGCTTGTTTTAAATTGCATTAACTTCACTAACACTATTGTGGACTGTGTTAAATTAACTTCAGAGACTCGGTTTTTTAAATGATCATTTGATAAGTATTACAAAAATATTGAAAGATGATTCTCTTAATACCACTAAATCCATTTCACAAATGCATTGTAAATTTAGAAATAAATACAATTATCTTTTCAATTCAAGCTGATTTTGCAAAATAACTCTGCAAGCCTGGAGACTATTTAGAGCCTTTAACACTAACAGTTTGAACCCTAAATTCCTTCAGTACAGCACAGTGAAATTGAAAAGAGACAGAGAAATTAACCAGTGCTGGGTAAAAAATAACCATGTTATTTCTTTCATACTCCCGAAAATCTGTTACATCTTTGAGGCATTTCTATCAATGCTTGCATTTTTTTTACTGGGCGACGATAGACTACCTTTGTAATTTGTAACCATGACTGAATTGGGTTTAACATCTTTAAATTATAACCCATTTAAAAGGACACAGCCATATCTTAACTGGCTCGTAGACTGCCATACCATATTTTTCAGGAAAATAATTGGTCATTCTCTATTGTCCAGTTAAGACCTGCAAGGTCTAAAATTAATACTGTCTATAGATTTAATGAACATACCACTTTCATTTTTATTAGTCCTAGGTTTTAAACACTGAGGCATAACTATGTCCCCAAGATCCCTCCAGTAATTCCATAACTCATTAACACACATGTTTACATTATTTGCCTTTTGTGTTCAGCTCACAGCTTGCACCTTTGTGGACAGTTTTCTGGGCATTATAGACCATTTAACTTCCCACAGTCAGTGGCGTCAACTGGTCAGGGCTGTATTGGCGTGCCTGCCTATATAAGTACCAGCTTTAAACGCGCGTGGTTGTATGCCACGCTTTCAATAACAATTGCATTTAATTCTGCAGCACTGAATAACGCATGACGTCACTGACTCGAGGAGATAAATGCACTATAGCATATTTTTGGCCCACATACAATTTGGCTTAGGTTGACGAGGCACTGTTTTCCCCGTCATTCCATTGATTTTTTTTTCCAAATCAGCATGTTACTTACCAATGTATTGACCCTACACTTATCTTGATCCATAAGGGTTGTAGCGATACTGGTTAGCCTTAACCAGCACTCAATCTTGCCTGACTGGCACTACTTAAGCCCCTAAGGATTACCACGTTTCTTACCACCCCGGAGCACTCCATCAGTGCTACCATCTTATGGTATCTTCGATTTGCTCATTACATCCTATTAACCCTTCCATGTGTCCAATCAAAATAGTACTTAGATCCGATGGAGAGGCAGGTAGTGCACAGGGTGTTGAAGTATCTCTGATTGCCTGAGTAACCTTTTATATCTTTATGCACCTGGGTCAAGCTTTTATATCATGTCCTGATTGGCTAATTCACCATAGACTCTATAAATAACCCAATAGAGTTACAAAGTCTGGTAAAGCCAAAGGGTGAAAAACTTTTACAACACCAGCACTGATTTCAGTAAACAATTCCTACTTTGTTATTTTGATTGCTTTTGACTGCTTTTGGGTGCTAGTCCCCCTGGGAAATAACATTTACAGCTGGCTAAAAAAACCCTGACTCCCAGTTTAACCATTTAACCAGTGTATAAATGTCAATGTGTATTCCACTCAATCTCCAATAAATATTCTGCCTAAGAATAGGGTTTCATCATTTATTATTTGTACCTTTGTACCCTTTCAAAACAACTTTGGCCTTGCAAACCCTGGGCTGAGCACTAAAGATAAACTATAAATTAATTCTGGTTTGTGTGAGTTTGAACTATCTGTGACCAATTCGGATGTAGAGTGTCAATAAACACACCGTTCATATCCAATTCTCAGCTTTCTTTACAACAACTGTGTCATATTCAATTTCTTGCACCCTTCATATGCACATGGATTGGAGAATTCTGTGACGATATTTTCATTAAACAATGGGAGTTTGGCAAACTGGTCAAGTATGTTTCCCTCTAAAAAAAAGTGTGATCACAAGGTCAGGAATTTCAAGGTCTGTTCATGTTATTTTTTGTGATCACACCAACATTATGACCTTAATCTGGCTTACTAATTTGCCAACCATTACAAAATCAGAAGAGGCTTATTGCACCCATGGGTTTACATGCTTTTGTTTGTCATCGTAAACCTTGAGTATAACAGATTAAATCGTAGTGTAACCAATGGATGCATTATGCCTGTTTGTAAGCAAAATTTGTCATTACGTACCCTTTTGTACTATATCTTGGTCTGCTGCACACCAATCCAAATAAAATACAATCTAAACAACTCATCAAAATCAGTATACAAACACAAAAATATTGTTAATGGCGACTCTGGCCATAAACATTATAAACAAACAACAGACCTCCTCCTCACGCCTATATTTATTCACTGAAGCAGTTTCAAGCAGAACAAGTAGTGCCCTTTGGGCTCTGCCATAACACCACAACACTTATGTGTCTGCATATATGAAAGCCTATCTCTTAAAACACCTCATATGACAAAGAGCATATTTGCAATGTTGCCATCTACTTATCAAAAGCATAGTTCATGTGTATTGGTTGTAGCATTCCTACAACAGTCTTTGCTTTTTTTGCCAGCCATCTCAAACATGTCACATCACCTACACATCACAACCATAGTTGCACCACACTGTAATTGCCATGCCTCATTCTAATGGCAACAGTGTCAAACCTTTAATTTTCCATTGTATTTAGATAATACACCCTCTGGCCTTTTGGGTATGAATTTTAGGGATAACCAGAATATACAAGGTCAGTTTATGTTAGTGCATGTACATGCACAGCTCAATGAACTAGCAGTGATACTGGTACTCTCAGTGAAAACGGCACACAACCTAATATTTGAGAGTTGCAGTGTTTCCCACAAGTAGAGCTAAGAGATGGTCCTGATGGTCTTTCTGTGTCGGTTAAGGAACACAGCAAGAAGCTGGCCAGGTGGTAGAGCGAATTTGGCTGCTCAAAGATTGGCCTGTGTGGGAATCATCATCTTCTCTGATATCCATGGCATTATGAACATGTGTGATGGCAACGGTGAACAATGCGTGGCCATCAAAGTCCTAGCAAATATTTTGCTACCTGAAAATGAGAACAAAATCACTGGTCATATTGTTGGTGCTAAACCTCTTGACAAAGCACACATAATTGTCTTTATGTAATGTTGCCCCACTTTTTTACTATTTTATTTAAGGTGGGTTCTCATAAACCCAACTAAAACATCTTTACTCTGGTGTACAAATTAAAATCTCACGGACACCACAAACATTTGACAAACAGGTAAAGCGTTATTGCAAAGTTTTGCTTAAGCTTATCTGTGAATTCAACTACAGAAAACATGACATTTTTGACGACCACTTATTTCATAGCTATGGTTGGGTGCACAGCTAAAAAGAATTACATTCTCTGTCTACAACTGACATGAGCTGAATGATAAAAAAATCTAGCAAATGAAACCATTTCTCTTCTATAGCTACAGGACACTAACTTTGCCTATGCCCATAGTTCCCAAAGGATTTGGTCTTGGTTTAACTTTTCGGCATCGGGTCCCATTACTTAGTCCTACTATGAGGGACGTTTTGATTTTTACTTTTAAAATAGAATACACCCTGTATGAAGGGAAACTATTTCAGATTAGCAAAGTTTCACCACACACATTGAGATTCCTCCTGTACTTAGGTTTTCACATTTTTTGCATAAAAATTAATAGAAAAGCCCAAAATATAGATTGTCCCTTCCTAGTAGCACTTCAGAGACAACCAGGATAAGCTTTATGAATACCGGTTTGGGAATAACCTAGGGAATTGGCAGTGACCCAGTGAGTGGTGAAACCCCTGGGTGCGCCCGCCATTGAAAAGCATCACATTTATTTTTCAAACAAAAATTTGAACTTTAAGAGTACACTCTTCAGACTTCCTTGAGGTCTTGGATGCATGTTGACTGAAAGTCAGTTACTGATAAAATTCACTGCGTCCCGTGCACAGAATGATTGAAAAGTTCCTTGCTCAAGATTCTGCCACGCCATGTTCATAACATCAATATGACTTAGCACCCGGGGTTGCTGAGGCCCCGCTTCATTTATGGGGCATCCCTGTGCTGTCCAAGCTCTGCCATATTCACAACCACATAAGTTCCAAACAGAGAGTGATGAACGAACATGAAAAGTGAGCACTGTGGCACAGCTGATAAGCGCAGACCCCTCTGGTATCATACAAAACAGTGTAAATCGTTAAGTTCAGCCCCGCTGGTAGCAACGTGTTTGTGTCCCTGGACAAGATACTTAATCTCAAAATTGCCTCGTTGACCCATGCGAAATGCGGGGGTCTTTTTGGGGGACTATACAACTCTAGTGCTGATAGGGAATGTCGCTGTGGCCACTGCCGGCCTAGTTGACAAGCAATGATTGTGGACGATTTCCTGAAGGCATCGTAATAATAATAGGCAACACAGCGTTTTGAATCCTTCAGAAAGGCTGCTTTCAACAAATGTTCGGGTATTAATTATTAATAAGGAAATGGCAACTGTCACAGTGAAGCCGCTAACAGGCCATGATCTATACTCCACACAATTACGCAAATTTTCTGTCTCATATCACCAACACAGTAGTTTCTAAATGGCTAGCTACCTATCATAATCCACACTGATACCTTGCAATGTGGCACTTCTACAAAGAACTATTCAAGGTTACTGATCCAAACATAGCATGCAACTTGTAGGATGCCTGGAGGTACAATTATAGGTTACACAATCCACTAAAAACCTGAAACTCACTTATAACGGTAGTTATGGGGAAAAATGGAAACTTTGAGCATGTTTCTTTACATTTTAAAACTCTCACAGAGGAAATAATCAACATCCACCCAAGTACAAGCTAAAATCACCAAAATAAACCAAATTTGAAATATGATGAACAGAAAATATTTTAGTTACGAAATCCAACAAATCGCCAGATGTCAGGCCGGCAACCCAAGATTCTTATAGTCACCCAAGCTAGTAATTTGCAAATACGCTTGTGAATGATGCCCACGGAGTAAATTGCCTCAAATTCCTGTCCAAATGCCGCTAGTTTGAGAAACCACCAGGAACCATGCAACATGAAAATTTCATCACTTCTTAATATAACTAGTGCATTTCAAGACATTTTAAGCACTTTTTCCCAGATGCCATGCAAGAAGTGTCGACCCAAGATTTTTGATCCTTACGGGCCGCCAGGTTGTGGTGTATAAACCTATAGTAATGATGGTTCTACACAGAACATATACCAAGTCCTGTGCAGTTAAGGCACATGTTCACAACACTTTGTCTGCCAATGCAAATGAAAAGTATGTAACGGATTGAACTGCAATTAGCGATTGTTCTGACTTTTATTGCCTTTATCTGCATCTTTGGTTGGAGCGAGGGTGTGCAAAAGATCAAACAGTCCAAGAAAACAGCATCTAGTAATCTATGCTGAAAACCACTATTAGAAATTTTGCAAACACTGTACTTAGCAATTACATGACCACTTACCAGGTATATGCTAGTTGTTTCTGGAGCGGTGAATCATAAGCTCATTACCTATTCAGAAAATAAACAGTTAAATCTTTATCAAAACACGAAGCTGATTTAACCCACTGATTTCCACTTGTGCTAGTTCAGACCCGGATGTATGAAATGTGCATCCTAGGGGCGTGCATTTTTCTAAAAAGGTGCACTTAGATAGGTCATAAATCGGTTATATTTCATAACAAGCCATAGCTGGCCACATTTGAGCTTCGCCGTGCTCTTGTATAAAAAGAATCAATGTTTCAACAAGCCAACAACATCAACAATGGCTGAATCGACAGCATACTATTATTGTTTATTTAACACAGTCTATAAATGCTAATGAATTTGTAGACTATGACACTCGCCAGGCTAGTTGGATTATTGTAACCTGAGCTTGGATTCTTTCCATCACCTGGACATTATCATAATGACCTCAGGTTACAAAAACTATTCTACATACTTTTGATGCCAATTTAGAGGGATTAGCAGCGACTTTCTAATCCGAAACACCACAAAAAATCATCAACATTCATATTTTTATATTTTTGTTACTGGCCATGGATAGCGACATAACCAGGCCAAAGTGGTTGCTGAAATCCGCGTATTAAGGACAAAGCAGTACTTTTATCGGCTCTGTACATTCTATATGTGCGTTATCAAAATTCCGACTGAGATCAAAAAGCCTTTCCTGGTGAATATCACAAGATTTTCAGTGGGATATTGTGCACCATGATCAATACAGTTGACATGAAAAAACAAACATTTTGATCTTTGTTTATCTGTAACGGTGTAACCACAATCAGCTGTTTAGGGCAGATTTGAGACGCCGTAGCTGTATGTCCTATTTGCGGGACGCTATAAAAAATTTCCTCAAATACTTCATTTGGTCATATTTGTTGTTTTATTTTCATATTAAAGCAGTTTTTTGGAATTGTACACAACTTATCCCCCCCTGATATATATAGTAAAAACAGATTTCCACATTTGTTTCGATTATCTCGCAGTTATCGGGCTAATCCTTTAAATACACCGATGAGAAATTGTGGTTCTTCTCAATACAACTCAAGTGTTTTTCAAGCTGTTTAGAACATTTACCTGAAAAAATCGCCCTCTGGAAGAATGCTTGAGTATGTTGTGCTCCCTATGGAACCTTATATGTGATATGACGGCGGTTCACTTACGTAAAAAAACAAAAACAGTGTAACTTTGCAAAGCAGTCTCCAGAGTCAAGAGGCTTGGCCATGGTTTCATTTTAACCTGATCATGCACTTCAACATTTAGATGATCAAGTGAAAAGACCGGAACTTAAAATATTCTGATTTTATTTTCAGTTACATTCTTACCATTTATGATACCCATGTCATTGTACCCCTTTTTATTCCAAATCAATTGAAACGTAGCACAAACAAACCTACTCTATGAAGCTGTCTACATGTTTAATGTATGGTAAATATAGTACCGACGTAGTCCCGACAGCCCTTCAGGCATATGTATTAATTACTATTTATGCAAATAACATAAGACTGTTTGCTATCTATAGCGATCGATCAAGCCATGGGGACGACCTAAGTTTAAATGAACCGTGTTGCAGTATAAACACAACCGAATGGAGTAAATCTTGTGTGTGTACATTGTACTGTCATGCAGACCATCCTGGATTTTCCTATTTATCATTGCGCATCTAATTTTTGACCACCTGAGGTCAAAAAGTCTCTGTCTCTCATCGAAACGCATGAACACAAGTGTTCACAAATATGACACAACCCCGTCCAAAAACCATTCAGAATGAGTGGCGCTCTTCTTTGTAATTGTTACGAAAAAAAGTTTGTTCGTGCTTAGAACCACAATATATTTGAGGGGAAAATCCAGAATTTGAAAAATCTGAAGATTTTCTCATGCCTGAACACTTTCCAAAGATATTTACACAACAACTGGGTGAGGTGTGCACATTATAAAGTTTTAGACCAGCAATTTTGCAATTGCAGTTTTACTTGAATGTAAATGGGCAAACGATTTTTTGGTATCTTTAAGAACATTAAAAAAGAGGAGTAATTTATTAGAAGCGAAGGGTGATTACCATCTAGTCCATGAGCTGCCATACTCGGGATTTTCTGTTCGTTGCAAGCAATCCCACCCACTGGTGATACTTTTCCCATTATCACTTGAAGGGGATGTCCCCCTGAATAGGATTAGGTATGTTTCCGCCCCCGAAAAGCTTCACGTTAACGTGTCCGTCAATTTCAAAATGGCCGCCATTGTTTTATGTATAAACCCCCGCCCATTCTAATTTCATTACAGATAAAATTTTATCCACCTACTTCGCGAAATCAAGTTTTTAAACTTCCTAAAGGGGGCTTACACATATTGGCGTCAATATTGCCACCGCAATGAAGCATATTTTGCAATTGAACTTAAAATGGGCAATGTTGAAATAAGAACGCTTGGTGTATTTTGGGAGCTCCAAAAAGAATTTATGACATGGGGGTCATGATATGTTTTTCCGTACATGCTGGATTTACAAAGAGCGGTGATTATTCGCATCTAGGGTCGTAACTCAGTAAGAAAAGCAAGCCCTATCCAACTTTTCGATGTTTTTAAACAAACCTTTCTAATAATGACCCTGAATCATTTCCAAGAGGTAAAAAAATATTAAAAGTGGGGTCTTGACTGCCCCAGAGAGTGCTGTCACTACTATAGCTGGTTACTATTTTGGCCATATAACGTAGTTTAAAAAAAACTGACTCTATAATAGTTTTCATAGGAAGAAAACAGCTCATATCAACCTTATAAAATAAAATCATAATAAACGGGTGTGGACTGTTTTTAAGGACTACTCAGTGAGTCATAGGTGTATCCCAGTAAAAATAAAAAAAAAATATGATGCGTGCAAGAAGTGAAAAAAGTTGTCTATATGTAGAAGGAAAATTGCATATGGGGACCTAAACTTTCTTTCGAGCACAATCAAGTGCTATTTTGTTTCTGACTTGTACCACCAGCTATTTAGCCCTCTCTACTGCCAAGATTATCTTTCCATCCCAGCCAGTCAACTAGTGTTGAGTGGTCTGCAATAGTCCAGAAGATATGAAAGGATATTGGGGAGAAAATGTTATCAATAGTTTTCCTTATGCGTTCTTATTATGTCGAAAGGAGGTGATCAGGGATGGTTTTCTCTCTATTTAGTCTCTGGAGCGGGTATACCAGCCGCCATCATGACGTTAAGATCATGGTCGGCAATATAAAAAATGTCATTAATTATCTTTTTGGTGATCTCAAAATATTACTCGCATTCTGACCAATCAATTTGCAATGTTAGTACAATTTAACAAAATGGCCTTCCTTACGGCGGCCCATATTGGATACTTAAATGGTTAAGCGGTCCACATCAGGAAGGTAAAAACTTTATTCGTTTCGTCCTTGATAAAGTTCCTACCTATAATGAAAACTACAATAGCAGTTTTTCATTAAAAACAATGGCAGCCATTTGAAATAGGCAGTACGCGCTAATGTGCAACATTTAGGGGCGGAAAACAGAACCAATCCTAGTCAGGGTGGACACCGCCTTAGGTGATATTTGGAAATTAAATCACCAGCTAGATGGGTGCAACAAACTCGAATTTTACGGCCCGTACAGAAACTGGCATATGGACTAATCAGGGACATATGGAAATGCAGTGGTATCTCAGAATTACTAAAAGCTCTATTTGGGACTTTTCTTTTTAAAAACAAAGACTATTTGAATGTTGTGTTCCCAACTGTTTAAAATAAATGTGACACTCAACTTCGGAACAATTCATATCATCCCAAATCTCATAGAGTAATAGATTTGTAATGTCTCCAATGTGAACCCCCAAATACTTTAAAAAAGTGGTTCTACTCTTTGAATTACCAATATTGGGGCATATCTCAACTCAAACTGAAAAAGTTTTGGTCCATCAAAAACCTGAAGTATTCATGAAAATCTTCTGTTTTAACATGGTTGAATACTAAAGACGATGTGATCAAAAAGTACATTAATTTATTTGATTCATTAGACTATTAGTGTAAGTGCAGGTCGATGTGTTGATTGTTGTTATTGCAGCGTGATAAGAAAGCTTGGCCACACAGTTAGGGATTGTGCCTCTGGTGCATTAGGTCCCCGGTTCCCAAACCCCTGGTGGGTTACTAGCTGGGGGATTTAATCAGGCAACTAAATTCTGATTTAATTGGTATAAGAACTATGATTGGGGGTTTTAACAACTAGAGTACCGCTCCCCTTTGTAGTTTCATTTGAGATGGGCCAAATAAACCACAACGAGTTGACCCGTCCTTTGGAGGGGAGATTTTAAGCCGTCGGTCCCAAGTACAAAGAAGTCTTACCTGTACAGTAAATCCGCAGTCAGTTTCCATAAGAGTACTGGTGGGCGTGTAACCCTGATTTGTACCAAGCCCATCTTGGTTCAGTTTTGAGGGATACCCCTAGTAGATAGAGTGGTTTTATTAATTACTGTAAATACTGTTGGGCGTTATACATCCGAAAGGGGATGGTGACAAAGCTGTCTAAGGCACTGAAACGTCAGAGTATAAGATATGATCAAGCAGCCTGGTTCGAGCCCCGGAGATTTGGGTTTCTTACTCATACTCAAATAGTTCTATAAGGGTAGGAAAAATTGCATATGAGCGCAAACAGTGAGGTTAGGAATTCTCTTCCCACCAACCCATTGTCTTGAAAATGTGAAGGTGTATGCATGTGTGTACGGCACCGTCATGGTTTGGAGAAGGTCAGGTAAAGCTGTTGGTCCTGTTTGTATCAGAGGGTCATTCCTGAACACGTACAAAGTTGCAGACCTTGTTGGACAAGATAGGGAACCAATCAAGTCGTCGTTGTTTACCTGCACAACATTACTCTAGGGTCTACGCAGGGTTCTCCGGTTATCCGGTTCCTTGGCTTCTAAAATCGAGCTTCTTGGCATAAATCTGTTCGGTATTATGGTTTCTCTGATGTGCGGAGCGCCTTTCATGGCTTGCCGCACAGTGCCTTGAGCACGATTACGTGGATATGGCGTCGTTTTTAAAAATACACATTATTATAATTATAGGGTTACAGGGTCCTTTCCAACCTGCACAGGCCAGCTGGAAGGGTATAGTGACAGAAACGGCTCGATGACTAATGGGAATAGGGAAATGCAGTGGATCTAGAATGACTAAAAAGCTCTATTGTGGGCCTTTCTTTTAAAACAAAGATATGAAGTGGTGTCCCAACTGTTAAAATAAATGTGACATTCAACTAGGAACAATTCATTCATCCACAAAATCTCATATGGTCATACTGATTTTTAATGTCTCCAAATGTTAACCCCAAATACTGAAAAAGTGGTTCTACTCTGATTACATATTGGGCATATTCTCAACTCAAAACGAAAAAAGTTTGTCCAATCACAAAAACCTGAGTTTCTGAAAAATCTTCTGTTTTACACATGTGATACAAGACGAGGATAAAAAGTTACATTAATTTTGATTGATCATTAGACTCTTAGTGTAAGGGCAGTGATTGTGTTGATTGTGTTATTGCAGGTGGTGATTAAGGGAAGCTTGGCCACACAGTCTAGGGATTTTGACTATGGTGAATTAGGTCCCCGGTCAAAACCAGGGTGGGTTAGTAGATGGGATTTATCAGGAAACTAAATTCTGGATTAATTGGATAAGACTATTGATTTTAAAAAATGAGAGTTCCGCTCTCCATGTAGTTCATTTAGACATGGGCAAATAAAACCCCACAAGAATATCCCGTCCTTCGAGGGGATTTTAAGCGTCGGTTCCCAAGTACAAAGAGTCGTACCTGTACATGTAAATCTCCCGTCGTTTCAAATAAGAGTAGGGTTGGGTAACCCTGATTGTACCAGCCCTCTGAGTCAGTTTTGAGGGATACCCCTGTAGAGTGGTTAATTACTGTTAATCACTGTTTGGTATACCTCCGAAAGGGGCAGCGTGGCCAAGCTGTCTAAGGCACGAAACCGTTGGCAGGTATAAGAGATGATCAAGCAGCCTGGTGCGAGCCCCGTGAGATGGGTTTCTTATCATAATAAATAGTTCCATAAGGTCGGAAATTTGCATAATCGCGCAAACAGTGAGGTTATGGAATCTTCTCCTCCCACCCACCCATTGCGTAAAATGTGCAGGTGTATGCAATGGGTGGTCCGGCACCTCATGGTTTGAGAGTCATGTAAACTGTTGGTACTGTGTATCAGAGGGAGTCATTTCCTGAGCCCGTACAAAGTAGTTGCAGGACATTGTTGGAACATAGGGAACCAATCCCGTGTCTGTTACCTGCACTCAATACTCTAGGTTCCTCCGCAGGCTTTCTCCGGGGTACTCAGGTTTCTCTTCTGCTTCTAAAATCGAGGACTTCTGGCAGGAATCTGTTCGGTATTTATGGTTTCCTAATGTGCTGAGCGCCCCTTCCTGGCTGCGCACAGTGGCCTTGAGACGTTTACGTTGTGTGTGATTAGGTCGTGCGTTTTTAAAAATACACATTATTCTAAATTAGAGGTACCAGGGTCCTTTCCAACATGCACACTAGGCCAGCTTGGAAGGGTAGGTCAAAATCCCATGGAAACATGTTGAGGAGTCATCTTACAGGGACGGACATAGCTAATGTGATTGATTTTGATGACATCCGAGGGCTCGGGACCTCTAAATTGTAATAAATAAAAACAAAAGTATATTTACTATATCAATGGTTATGTAGCAGAGTGTCCTGAGTCTCTGCAGTGCCCTCTGAATTCCGAAAGTCCTCAACTTCAGTGCTGTATACATAGATAATGAACACAGAAAAATCGTAGATAACAGATATACTATCAAGTTAATAAAAAATAACATCTCCCAGGATCTTTCAAGGTATTTGCAAAGACTCAATAAAAGGTCAGCTCATCAGCACAACAATTACTTTTTGTATATTTTGTAAGTTATCAACAATGTTTATGTCATTAGCCGAAGCGCGTCAGAAGGCTTGTTTATTTTTCCAAAATGAAAAGTGATTTTTAGTACATTTAAATTGAATATAAGGCAAGTATAAAAAAGTAACGAGTTTCTCGTCCGGACTTTTTTCAAAAAAAAGGAGGAGGCAGGCATTACTATTTACTATTTTTCAATTTTTTTGCTATTTTTCCAATAAGATGGCCGCCATGTAAATATGGCTGGCCAAGGTATATTTAATCACCGATATTGTGTTATTTGAGTACACTGATGCGGGTAGGACAAAAAACAAAATGATTTGTAGTCATTTTAGTCCACTTGCCTTTTAGTTTTCAAAATCAAAAACAGGGAATGAAATGTACATTTGTTTGGCTTGAAAATAGCTAATGAGCTTTAAAGACCACTATCAGATGATTTGAAAAAATATTGAAATTTGCCAGGAATAGCTCAAAGTGAAGGATAAGCCTGTAGAATTCTGATAAGTTACCTTTTCCCACACTGTAGAATTGAAGAAAACAGAAAAGGAATACAAACGCAGGTTTCCAAGATACGATTCATCATTCAATACGCGTGTAGTTAGGTCCAAACGGACCGTAATGACTAACATATTCCGATTCTCTACTGTTATTACGGTGCTTTGGTTCTGATTTCATTTGTAGGGTATTTTATGATACCAATACTTGATACATACATGCCAAAATCTGATTTTTGATGATTTTTTCAATTTGATGATTAGCAAATCACTGATAGTGTCTTTAAGTTATCACCAGCCTGGTAACGCACCCCATACCCATGGAGCTCAGGTGTAGTATTAGGAGGAAGATGCCTGCGCTAGCTGCATAGTTGATTACAACACAAAATATGTCACAGAAAACCAGCTGTTCTCATCGTTGCTAAGTGCCCCTTAGTTGGGGTGGCTTGATGAAACTACTCCAGTGCCTTGCCGGAAAAAGGAAGTGCTGAGAACCAAATTGCATAGAAAACTAGGCGCGATTTCCAGTCGCTTTGTATTTGCTAACACGCTTTACCGTGTTTATGAATACGAAGCTGAAGCAAACCAACTTTTTAGCGATGGAAAAAAAATACTACAAAAAGCAACGGGCTCAGGTTTTTATTAGAATCAGACACAGTATGCAATATTATTCTTACCGCGTCATTTGTATGACGATCGTGATATTAAAAAGGTGTGACGGCGAGCTAGATGATCTCTGTGATAAATTAAATGTAGATACGGCGAACTGCTGTTGCATTGCAAAAAGGTAGAAAAAAGAGTTGTTAGGACCAAATTCGTATGCAAAATAACGTACATTTTTTCGATTTTTAAAATTTATTTTTGCTTTTTCACTCTGATAGTAATAATAAAACATAAAGGAGGCGGCGGCCAAAAAGGAGGCGGTGCGGGGGGAGGGGACGAGAAACTCGTATGTTTTCTTTACTTGGCCTAACCTAGGGCGTGGCTATAACAATGTTGTTGTTTAAGATCATTTTGTCATAACTCTTATTGATGCAGCTTGATCCCTGAGCATTTCACGGTTGGTTAACCCACGCTTTAGAAAGGGTGGGTTTCAAAAATTCGAAAAAGTGGTTGGTACTAAAAGGGTGGGATTACTGTATTTATGCTATAAAGGGTGGGTTTGTTTTTGCTAAAACGGGTGGGTAAGAAATAAAAAGGGTGGTTTCTGATAATAAAATGCAACTTATATCTTGGGCAATATGTTGCCAGGATGCATCCCAATTTGAAAAAGTGTTATAGCATCAACAGTACGTTCACCGTAAATACAAATGCATTTTGTGGGCCAAGTGATTTGAAAGCATCACTGGCACATTTTCAAAAAAGATGAAATTCTTCAATTGCTCTCAAATGATTATCTAGGCCATTGGAAGAACAGCAGATATTATTTACACATAAACATAACATACCCCCCAAAACAGATAGGGACATTGATATGGATTAAAGACATCCAGGTAATATTGTAGGACAACTTTTAAGTGTTCCATAACTATAATCAAAAATGTGTATTTACATGAATATTTTTGACTCGTACATCACTGATATTTAAAAAACAAAGGTATAGACAAGTCAACGTGTGCATTAGCGTGGGAAACATGATACGGCGTGCGTGTTCTTGTGTTTGAAACGACCATTTTCGTCGTTTGCTGGAAGTAACTCGCCGGCGCGTTTTACTACAAATGTGTTCTGTTTACCCATAATGAAGCTGATTTGGTCTTAATCGTTTCGTGTGAGGGCCTTTGTTTAAAGCTTTACAACCATGTGTAAAAATATTCGATTTTTTGAAATATCTTGAGGCGCACTATGTGGTCAAATTGTGCCGGTGTCTCTTTAATAAGCGCGTTCGATAATTCAGGCCTGCCTGTGCTACAAAACAACACAATGTTCATATCCGATTGACCTCCGTGTCCCATCCCAGAATCCTTTAATTTTATTGTGGCGAGAATGGGGCACGGAGGTCCATCGGGATATGAACAACATAGTGCCTGAATTATCAACTCAAGTACGTGACAAACAAAAAATTGAAAATTAATCCTTACTCTGTACGTTATCTACAAATTGGATAAAAGCAACAATGGTGTGACAGCTGTAGAATTTTCCATGAATTATAAAAGGGTGGGTTATTACTTTTCAATCCTAAAGGGTGTTTTCATAAAAAGGGTGGTTAAAATAAAAAGGGTGGGTTTTACAAACACCCACCTGCCAACTATGCATTTGACAACAACCATTTTTGTCAAAATTGGCCACAAATGAGGTGCTGGCCCCAAACTCCAAATGTGGGGGGGGGGGTCTGAAATTTAAATGTGTCAGTTACTGGAATTACAACCACATTTTACAATGTTAGGTTAAATTTATGGGTTTTTTTTTTTGAGGTCAAGGAATCCATTTTGATGAATTTCGTCAGATTTCAATTTTTCGTTTTCATAAATTAGCCATTTTACGTAAAATTAAGCCAACGGGGCGCTTTGGGTCGGCCACGCCCTAACCTTACCCTTCGAGATATTTTTCTATTTTTCTGTGTACGAATTGAAGATAAGCCGTATTAAAGTATAAAAAAATTCTGAAATTTTCAGCACCATTAGCTATCTTCTTTTTTTTTTGTTTGGCAACTGTTCCATTTTTTATAATTTGGCATGTCCAAAAACTAGGGTAACAACACAAACCTATTGCACAAAAATGAGTTTCTTCCAATAACTGGTGGCTGCCACAGCAAAACTGTTTAGTTTTAAAGAGCTTAAATTTCTGGAGTAGGTCCATCAAATATTACCTTTAGATAAGTTTTCAATGATTGCAGTAAGAAAGCACATCTACCTTTAATGGCAAAAGCGCCCTCATAGCCTAGGTAATTTAACCAAAATGGCAATTTTTAAATACGAACGTGGTAGATCTGACACTGCGGGAACATTTACAAATGGATTCTTTGACTCAATCATATCATTTAGATACCTAAATGGCTAAAATGTCATCTATAATTAGAGTAATTGACAAATTTATCTTTTCACCCCTCTTTAGACCCCCCCCCCCCCCTTAAATCCACTTTTTTTGGGCGCACCTTCTCATTTTTTGACCGATTTTGACAAATTTTAGGTGTCAAAGCTCAGGGGAAATAGCTGGCATCAATCAGAGTTATGAAAAATGACTGAATACATTTTCTTCTCCCCTGTATAGCCCACCTCTACTTAACACAAATATATGCTGAGGAAGTTTACCGATGGGATATCTAGTTTTGGCAATGATGACTACAATAAAAAATAACCAAATTCAATTCAATACATTTCCGTGTAATGCATTGCGATTCCTTATTCACAACACTTTGAGAAATAATAAATACAATTAATTGCTGAATCACCACAGATGTTAAAAGGCAAAGATGTAAATAAAACGTTATGTTTTAGAAATATATAACTGAGGCCTGATGTCCTTTCTATGAGACTGAAACATATTGCATTTTCCTTCTTGAGAAGTGAAAATGCCCCAAATACAAATAAACACCCTAAAGAGACATGGAACATCCCCTACAAGTGACCCCAGGGTCACACCCTGTCGGCCATTACTATCCCTTAGCTCCCGTGTTGGCCCAAGTCAACACTGACGCACGAACTATTATGTTGTGGGGGTTAGGGACGGAGTGGAAGTCAACCTGGAAAAAGGAAATCAGGCCCAGTTATATGATTGATAAAAACTGAACATGTTTTTTTTTTTTTTAAGATTTTTTAGTTTTTTTGTTTTTTTTTAATGAAGTTTGACTGAAAATATGCATACCATTCATGAATGAATATTTTCAATCAAACACCAAGCTAGCTCCTACTAGTCTGAGGTGGAACATAATAGTTCAGAGAGCGGGTCGAAGGTGTGCAGCCGAAGGTTGGAAACGAAACACCGCCAGGGCATGAAAAAAAAAACATGGAATCTAGATTCACAAAAGTCAGGGCACAGAAGACCTCACCTAACGGGTGGCATACACCGGGGTGAGAGTAGGACCTGAAACTTTTATATTGTGTCTAAATGACCGGCTAAAGTCTTGTGGAACAGAGCCAGTGCAGAGATTCCTACAGAGAAGATCAGCCTAAGGAATAGGCGCGAGAAAAATTGAAGAGACGGTCGGGAAGAGAGAGAGCGCAGGAGGCCCTAAGACAAAGGCCGAGAGCGCCCTCGGATGGCAATGGCAAAGAACAAGGACTTCCCGGGCTCGCAAGAGCTCGAGTTACTCAAGGAAACGCAAAGGCCGACCAGCGTAAAGATGCAGGACAGGACGAAGCCTATTCCAAAAACAATAAAAAACGGTAGGAACGAAACAGGCTCCCAAGAGTGGGAGCCCGAACGGAACACAGATGGACCAACGGGAAGAGACAAGACTCTGACCGGGGGGAGGAGAGATGCTGGAGGATAGCGGAATAAAAACCAAGCCTGTTAAAGAGGGCTGGTATTGTGAGTATATAAACCCAATCCCGACCTGGGAGAAAAGCTAATGAGGAGAAAGAAATCTCCGAGCTAATCCAGTCGGGAAAGGGACCCGAAAGTGTAATAGAGGCAGAAAACTAGAGCGATGCCGCACACGAGGGACAATCGGGGGCTACGCGAAGAAATCCGCCGATCTAAAGAAGATAGATCCCATGGGGGAAACTAACTTCGAGTCGGACCGGAAAACACGCACCCTTCAGGAGGTTGGTTAATGGGACATGCCAACGTCATCGAAGGGCTGGGAACCAAAAACCCCACTTGGATGTGAGTTAGGCCACCAACAAAAAGTCGGACGATGGACGGATCGAGTTGCTAACAAGCCATTAAAGTGGAAAAGCCCAAAGGCTGACAAAGCCGGGATAGGAGGGGAAAATCCAGGCTCGACTCGGAAGCAGCCAGAAAACTTTACCGAGGATGAACAGCGCAATCAGGGATCACGGCATCAGTGCCGGGTAGCGGGGTCGGTAAGGCGGTTCAGAAGGCTAGCACTTCCCGAAATCCGGGCCACAGACGGGAGATTCGGCCCAAACGGTAGACGAGTGGGCGAACCACTAAGAATCTACCAGGAGAAAGGGGGCTAAAGGGAAGCTCACAGAAATACGGGTCGAGCCCCAAGGGGACCCAAAATGAAGCTTCCTAGAGGCTCGCGAAGGATATCCGAGATAATCGGGAAGTATCTCGAGATGCCCGAGATGCTCGAGCGGAAGACCCCAGCCCAGTGGCGACTGCAAAACACAGAGGAGGTGGCCTAAGGTCGTAGAAGAACAGAATGATCATGGAAACTGGACACCCAAAGGATCTTCTGAACAGAACGACAATCGATATAAAAGGAGGCAGAACACCTAGCCGCGCGCAAACCGAACTCGGATACGGGAAGAAGGGCGCCTCCAAAAGGTGGTCCGTGGACAACCCAGCGGTCCTGACACGATATCCAGCTTGGAAAGCCGAAACGTGAGTCAGAAGGAAAGGGGACAAAGGCCCGCCCTGTGAGGGGACAAAGTCCACACTGACCAAGGGACCGGACCCGGACCAGATACGATCCGATGTCACCAGTGTGTCGAGAAGTGGGAGTAACTAACTTGTCAACCAAACTAGAGGGACAATAGACATGGGATGCTCCAAGCGGGGAAGGAAAAACGCCCCGGAGGACATGCCCGCATGGGATGCGAAAGGCTCCTATCGATTATAAGTCCAGGTCAAGGACTGATGACCGACCCGACAAGCGGGGACAAAGCTCCCCAAATCGGAGGAACCAAGCGGGTAGCCACGGCAACGGCTCCCAGATCGCTAAGGATCGAGGGAGATACCAAAGGGAATGGCACAGTACAAGCTGCAAAACGTCGGACAGGAAAACGAAAGCCACGCCCGCCAGTAATGAACTGACCTAAGGCGTGGCGAAGTAACCCACGGGTGAGGGGGTCGAGCAACCGAAGCCTGTAAACGCAGGAAGAGGGGACGAACCCGCCCATGACAGATCCCGATGAGACGGGGAGTACACCAGGGCCACAGCGTTCCAAGAACGGGGGCCCAGGGGTGTGTCACAGACGCCCCCGGCCGAAGCGAGGAGCGCGTGAGACACTGTCGAGGCACCCCTAGCTTCCAGGAACGAGAGGAGAAGGGGCCTACGGTCAAGAAGCCCGACCAAGGGTGGGTGGCGTCTAGGCAAAGTCAAACGACCTCAAGGTCTAGCCCAAGGGGCGAGAAGTAAGCCCTGGGCACCGTTAAGGTTAGACAAACAGGACCTAACAAACCGCGCCCGGCGAACAGAGCCCAGGAGGGGTTTAGTAGGAGGCATCCACTGGGTGGGAAGCCGAACCCAGAGCGGGAAAAAGAAACCAGAGTGGCCTAGACTTAATGACCAAGGCCCGAGAACCGCCCAAACAGGCTAGGCCCCACTGAGGGTGCCAGCCGGCTCGGAGAAGGCCGGGGATTCGTGTCAGCACGGGAGTGAGAGGAAGGGCAAGAGGTGAACAGCCAAGACAAGGTCCAAGTCCCAAATACAGGCGGTAAGGCCAAGAGGGGAAGGAGACAAATCTGAACCCAAGCCTAGGCCGGCCTACGATAGGCCGCGACAG
Organism: Ophioderma brevispina; assembly: GCA_023653785.1. Taxonomy (NCBI): domain Eukaryota; kingdom Metazoa; phylum Echinodermata; class Ophiuroidea; order Amphilepidida; family Ophiodermatidae; genus Ophioderma; species Ophioderma brevispina. Next base: position 10,505 of record JAMKCH010029631.1, on the reverse strand, counting down.
GAGCCAAAGTTAAGCCGCTACAGACGCGGGCCCAACCACCGAGGGGGGGGGGGCGTGGTAGGCCACCAAGCAGAGGGGCAGTTAGCCATAGGCTGAAAGCCAGACTAAGCCAGGCTAGGCCCGACGAAGGCCAAGCAGAGCTGCATGGAGAGAAGAACCAAGCCGGTAGTCCCAAAGGGAGATTAAGGTCAGAGTGAGTTAGCAAAGGCTAGGACGACGAAGCCCAAGGCCAGGCCACGAGATAGGCACTGACAAGGGGTGCCCGATTAGAACGTCATGACCATGGGCCACGAACCCAGAGGAAAGTCGGGGGCAAAGCCCAGAGACCAGTTCCCCGGCCGAAGTCAATCGGCAAGGATACCGGGCTTAGTCTCACGACGGGAGACGGAAGATTAACGGCCAGAAGGCAATGATCATAGGCCCGGGCTCGGGGGCCAACCCCGGCTGAGCCCCGGAGGGGAGCAGCAGAGGCGACCAACCAAAGGTCCGAGTCCCTCATAGAGAGACGGCGGACCAGGCTAGGCGCAGGGCTACCGCCCCCAGCGCTAGAGGGCAAGGGGACCACCAGGCCTAGAAGGATAGCGCCGAACTAGCCAGGCGAAGGCCTTACGACTCTGAAGGTATGCATACTAACGGACACGCGATGGGCACCCGAAGGCGCTTGTACGCCGTGGCATCAATAGTACAGCCGCCATCAGAGGCTGGGCGATGAAAGCACCACCGACCCAGAGCCTGAAAACAGCCCCTAAAGGGACGGTCGGTTCCTAGGCTAGGCGAAGCCCCAAAAACGAGGGAGCCCGAGAGCGAAAGCACCCCAGCAGGGCCGGGGGGCAATGTGATAGAGGCAAGGTCCGGGCCCGGGTGGAGAAACAGGCGAGAGCCATGGCAGGAAGCTTGCCTCAACCCCAGGCAAAGGCGGGCTAGGCCAGCCAACGGCAGGGCGGGAGCATACACCCGCTAGACACCTCCGACGAAGGAGGAGTCCTGAAGGAAAGGAGCCACGCAGAGCCAGTAGCAACGACGGGAACAGCCGGCGACCCAGGACCCATACAGGTGAGATAGCTAACACCCCAGGCCAAGACGAGGAAGGAGTGGAACGATACCTAGGCTATGTCCCCCCGCTCCGCGGGTGAACCCTGCCGGAGAAGCTGAGGAGGCCCCAGTGAGTACGCCGAGACATACGGCGTCCCCGAGGGGGGGCACGAGAGACGGAAGCGGCGCGACACCCCAAAAGGGAGACAAGTCGCGGTGCTAGAGATGAAGATCAACGCCAGCGAAGGCGGACGAACAAACCCCTGAGAGACCTCCCCATAAGGAGACAAGCTACCATAGTGTTGAGGCGAAAATCGAGCCTAAAGAGGCGGAGAAACAACCGCCGCGCGACGCTCCCACAGTGGGGGAGGAGAGTCGCGGTAATGAGGATTGATCATGAACGCCAACGACGGCGGAGAAAAAACAATTCCGACACCGCCGTACGAGAGGGGAGTCGCAATGAAAAGGGTAGAACTCCATGCCGAAAAGGCGGGGGGGGAAAAATCCAACGACCCCGGAGCCGCGAAGCCGACGGCCCGAGAAGAGAGTCACATTGCGGACATAGGCTAAGTACAGACAGGCACGCAGGTGGGGGTACACCGCCCTACCCAGGGCCCCGGTACCAGGCGTACCGCCGCAGAACCACCACCCCCATATGAGGGGGAAAAGTTGCTGCAGCAGCGGGGGCGACAGCATCGTCGAGATAGCGTGGAGTAACCACCCGCCAGCACCTGGTACCAACGCTGAGCAGCCGACGGTGGAAGCGCGGTGAAGCCATAGCCCGGTGGGCCCCGCAAGCAGGAGCCCCGGTTGAGAACAACACTACAGACTGATAAACCCAGCAGTCAGCCAGATGGGTGTGGGTAGGCAACGTATGGGGGCGCAGCATGACCCGTGAAGGTCTGCTGCGGCGGTTTAAGAAGCCCAAGCGTGAATAGCAAGCCACGGTTTGGCTGACTCCGCAAGGCGCGCCGGAGGCTGCGGCACCACGGGGTGCCCCGGCACAGGCGGACCGACCAAGTGACTGGTACAGGGTACCCGACCTGTCACCACGAAGGTGTACCCGCATGAGAGGCCCAAAGATGACGGGGGTCAGCTGGGGCATCAACGGGGGCCACCCTGGCGGAACACCACGTAGGCCACCACCAAGCCCGCTTGGGGCCGGCCCGGTATGCGGTACCAGCTGGGGTGTCATCGCAGGACGAGCCAAGGCTAGTCAGGCACGAGGCAAGGGGGGAGAGTGCCCCTATCCCCGGATACAACTGCGGGCAGGCCGTGAGGGAACCACCGTAGCCAGCAAACCTCGGGTCTACCAAAGCAGTACCCGTGGTGATAGCCACCGTAGTAGCGGTCGGGGGACGCCCGAAGACACCGGGACTACAACTACGGTAGGTATCGGCCTAGCGGCGATGGATCGGCCCCGGTCACCGGGGGCGTCACCATCACCACTACTGGAGTGTTCACCGTCACCGCAACCCCTTGGGTATTAGCAGGGTGAACCGCGCTAGCATGCACACCGGTAAAGCCCGAGAGCTAAACCAGGCGAGCCAGCGGCCAGATCTGCGTGCTGGACGGGCGACACTCCCGCGGGGACGGGCCCGAGAGGCCGAGAAGAAACACGCTCGAAGGCAGCCGAAGCTCCCCCACCTTCGGGAGCTTCCAGAGCAGCCGGAGCTGCCCGGGAAGATCCCCGGACCAGAGGCCCGGAGTACCACCCCCCTTTTCCCTCGGCGTAACGGAAGAATACACGAAGCTCTATGGCTGCCCAATGGGCGTCGGATTAGTCCAAAGCAGAAAGACAAGCACCGGTCGGTGCGGGAGAATTGCCGGTGTTGTTTTAAACGCAAAGCGGATGGGGATCGAAAAATTGGATGGAGGCGGGATAACATGCGCATTTATGCGACGACCCAATTAACTAACAGGGGTGAGCGAGCCAGATGGATTACAGCGTGGCCAGAAACAGAAGAGAACAATTAAAGCGTGCCGTGGAGGGGACTCCCGACACGAAAACGTAGGGACTCGGAACCCGTCTCGGTAACTCAGTCACAAACGGTTTAAAGAATTTTTCTAAGTCGTTTAAAATAATTTTATTCCAATACACAAACAAAGCTATCTATAAAAATAAAGACACCACTCCACCATATAGAACTGTTTTATTGATAGCAGCGAAACTACAAAGAAACAGAACAGGCTCAAAACAAAGAAGCATCCAAGCACGCAAACACGTGATCGGCACTGGCGCCTTTGTTTACCTTTTTCCCGCACAAAGTATCACCATGACAGAATGCGGTGGTTGTTAAAAAAGGATACACACAAGCTCTCCGTCGGAGGTATAAACTCCACGTTAATTTTGCCGTCCCAAGAGGCTTATCCTTAGTATAATAATACCGAGATATACAAGGTAGTGTGTAGTAGTATAGTAGTATTCGCAAGAGAAGACAGTCCTTATCTATATAAATCTCAAGTTTGGCGAGTAGTAAATGGAGCCGCGAGCGGGACACGTCCGTATAGCTAGCTGGCCAAAATGGAACTGAGGGAGAGTAATGGCCGCCAGGGTGTTGTACCTGGGGTCAATGGTAGGGACGTTCCATTTCTCTTAGGGGTGTTGTTATTTGGCTGTTGGGGCATTTTACTTCTCAAGAAGGAAAATGCATAGTTTCAGTCAAACAGTGGTTTTTTAAAGGAAATCAGCTCCAGCTCAGGGTAATGATTTGTTGATAACACCAATACCAGGTATAATTTACCATCATACTATTAATTTGGTTAATGTTGTGTGTATCTTCGCAAATGGATCCGTCCGTTTCATCAATTATTACAACGAATTTAAATGAAGATTTGAGTTTCCCAGCGGGTGTTCAAACTATTTGAATGAAATCCGGTTCAGAAAAGTGGCGAATAAATCAACAGAAATGGCTCAGTTGCTATGGAAAACTACTATTTGTTGTAAGTGTTGCTTAAGTAGTGTTTCATTATTGTGATTCGTATTGCGCACACCGATTTCGTACGCTCGCGATTAAAGCGGCGCTTTCTGCAATTCGCAAGTTTAAGACTGCGTGCAAGAAGCTATGACGTCACTCCTTAGTTCAGGACAGACGAAGTATAGTGCAAAAACCACCGAGCTGCATTACTAACAGTGTGGGTAAAAGGACAAAATGGTCAATATCAGTTTATGCTATATTTCATTGATTGTGGTATGTTGATGGAAACTATACGGGTTTAGGACAGGGGAGAGTAGTTTGGGAATGAAAATAACAAGTTAAATATAATTAAACGGTACGGGATGGAAATATTGAGAGGGTTTAGAATTTAGAAAATAGGAACTAAAAAGCTACAGAATATGCTGGGAAACACTGGGAATGGAGTATGGAAAAAAACACTACGATCACGGGATGTGTGACAGGGGAAGTCAACACATGCAGGATGACGGAGAACTTATATGGGAGTTTGAGGACGTTATGAGAAAAAAAATTAAGAAAATGATGAGCGAACTACACAGGATAGCGGATGGGGAGTACTTTTTGGGGAAAAAAATGTTTAAAACACAGAAGAAACTTATAATTTAATTAAATATTGTCTCTTTATATTAAAAAAAAAATATAGGCCTACGGAAAGTATAACTCAGGTAACTATCATGTGGACGTTTCCATGAAATTGGTAAATACACGAGTACAGGATTGAAATATGATAGGGTACGGAAATGAGTATTAAAAGTGTTTAAATACAACTTTAAAGGGGGAGGATTGACGGGTAATTTACGGGAGTTTGAGGGAGTGTCAAATTTCATCTGTGTATTTCATGGGTTTGATTGGTGGTGTCGCCATAGTTGCGTAACTTCTTCAGTATGCTTCAGTTTCAGTGATCTTTTCCAGTGATCACGTCGATTTCAGTGATCGCTCCCGTTCACCTCAACTTGCGGGGCTAGACAGATAGAGTACACATAAACGGTAGCACTTGAAATGCTAAAAATAAAAATGTTACTGCATACAACAACACACACCGATTTTTGTGGAGTAATATTGATTGATATGCTTTATTTTCTTCATATTATCCTATACTTACACATAGTTAGTTGATCAGGGGTGTGCCAATTAAAAACTCTCTGATATCCTTGACTGTTACTTCATTCCATTGATGGGGATATTCTGCCAAGGGGATACAGCCAGAATGAATGTTGCAAAAGACCAGATGGAAAAATACTTAACAAAGCTGAAGGCGATGAGGCAAAAATCAAGATTACAATCTGGGTTGGTCAAGCAAGGGGTATGGAAAGGGTTAGCTTAAGGAGCTGAAGATTAGAGTAGGGCTACAGTTGGACTTAGGGAAAATAATTTCTTTAATCATTACATTTTGTGAAAAAAATGGCGGGTTGTAAGATTGTAAGAGGGCTGAACAGCCGAAAAAAGTGTTTGTGAATTGAGCTCTAAAAAGCCTAAGAGCTAAAAGCCTAAAAATACTGCAAGTAAGACTACGAGATTCCCCTGGCCCGGTTGGTAAGAGAAAGAGTTTGCAATTTTCTGGGGAATAAGAGTGGAAAAGTCTGACATATACGCAAAGTACCACCTTTGGCCTACAGACGTGTCTGTCCTAGCGTTAAGTAGGAGTAGTAGTAGTATAAGGTCATGTGTGCAAGTTGGCATCCTAAGACGGGTCAAGCCTCTGATGGATGCAGGTGGAGACCAGACACACTGACGACAGACGAAAGATTTCGCTATGACAAAATCCTTAACGCCCTCTTTGGGGCAGGGGGGCAAAATGGCTGAACATACATAAAACACAGAAAATTTTCAGTATCGAAGAGCATTGAATACAGGCAATTGTGCTGAAAACATAGATCCTGATTTTATGCTGTGAGAAATAAGGATTGACAAATGAAAATGATAACCAATAACCTAGGATTTGTGAGAATAACTAAATAGTGAACGTTCCTTGTGAGTTGATGTTTCCGTTCCATTATACTTACCTGCACTTGAAAAGTTTGATGAGAAGGTCATTGCCTCTATTAGATGCTTGTGTCAGGATACTAACTGTTAGAAACGAAAATATGGAAAATGACTCCCCTAAAACAAATCTTAAAATTAAGGTTTCTACTCTCATACAAGTGTTAAGCCATCAGCCTGTCTAAAAAAAAGGTTATCAGATCTCATCATATCTTTACATGCTTCATGTTATTAATTAGCGATGTATTTCTCAATTTCCTTGTATAAAATATAATCAAAGACTGTTAAAACACGAGGGTAAGAGGTAAATGAGTGTGAACACCACACACAAAAAATGTGTTGCCTAACCACTCCCCATCTCTACAATCAGTAAGCTCATTATGAACCCATCAGCAAGATCTGGCTTTAATCTCTTGTTGACCACTTTCCAGAACCCCAAACAATGTGACCAAGTTTTGAGTATGGACTGGAACCTGTATGTTTTGTTTTACCCAACAAGTATTATTGAAGTAAACAAAGCACAGTCAACTTTAGTTTAAGGAAGGGGACCAAGCAATTAATTTTTTAAAAGGTTTTACTCATGAAAAATGTTTTTTTTTTTTTTTAATTTCAGAAAAAAAAATCTGCAGACCAAAAAATACAGCAAGGTAAAATTGAATGATCACCCCTGGTAGATGGCAGTATGGAACGCATGAACTAGATGACTTTGACTTGGTCCATGACTGAATACATAACATATGAAGGAACTACTGCCACCTTACCCCAAAGTCTGGATATAAAATTGGATTGATTAAGCCCAATTATGTAAAAATATTGGCGAGACGCAGTCGAGCTCAATAATTTGCAAATAATAGCGGAGACCAATTAATATGGGCATAAATCATTCAATTTATCTATCATTTTGCAAGTTACCAACAAAAAACAAGTTTAAAAAAACAATTTGAGGATTGAAAGTTGAATATTAAAACTAGCATGTTACTTACGCTGTTGTGATGACTTCGTCTTTGGTCCTACGGTATAATCCTCACTGGGCCATTATACCTGATTTAAAAAAAAAAAAAAGTTTAAATTATTGGAATTGCTATGGAGTATTGAGAACTTGCTGGAATCACCAACAATTGCCATTGTGCCGCCTTTATTCTCAAGCGTTATTCAAAGGGCAGCGCGTTGTTTTGTGGGGGTGCAAAATTAACACACCACAGTGTTATCACCCTAAAAGTTGGGATCGAAAATACAGAGGTTATAGTGATTTGTTCAGTGGTAGTAACCGACTGCTATCAAAGCTGTTTTAGTACACCAACACGCCTGTTCTATGGAGATAATGTCACACTAGTAGTGATCAAGAGCTGCAGTGTGAATTCATGCACAACATCAGCTAAAACTGATCTAACTTGCACACAGAGTGTGGTCCAATAGGGCGGCAAATAGTCCCAGATAGGTCGCCTGATATCTTGGGCAGCTAATGTGAGGGATGGTTAAAAGCCATAACCAAAGTGTACAACAAATAATGCATGATGGAATTCGTGGACCCTAGAAGAGCCATATACGACCTTTGATAACGGTATACACCTTCACAACTGCCTTTGTTGTAGGCTATAGAACACTATGAGTTTACCATATGCCCCCATCCACCGAGGACACCAGTTCAGTGGGTTGTACTTGTAATACATGACATGAACTGACCTTGTGTGATTCTGGGTATCTTATCATACCCAAAAACAGGGGGTGATTTTCTAAATACATTGGTGAATGAAGCTACTGAACTGTGACAGGGAATTGAGATTTACCAGCTCATATTAATGCCAGGCAGGGGTGACATTTAAAATTGGATGGATGAGCATGAACCCACAAAGATTATTGGTGGAGTATGAGGTTTTTAAAATAGTGTGTGATGCAGGAATCACCTGCACAATATGGAATCTGTACTTTCTTGCACTGAGGTAAACTTTTGCCAAAGCCACATAACAATGTATAAACCCAAACAGACCTTAGTTTAAAAGGTTAGGTGATCCAAATTGTTCATATGATGCTTTTCTACCTCACATGGGACCTATGTCCACCAAAACATTGGATTACAAATATTGAGTTTAAAGTAATCACTGGCTAAATGCAATTGTCAAAACGTTTGTAGCGAAGTGGGCCGAATCGAACTGTATGTGTGTGTGTGTAGGGGTCGACAACTTTTGAAATTATGAAGCATCATTGCTTTTTTCTACTATCTACATCAAGTGGAGGAGGCTTATCATTACGAATTGACCCCACGTTGGTAGCAAAATCTGCTAGAATGAATATTAGTAGTCCAATATTAAACCTCTGGAAAAATGTGTGTGTGTTTGTGTGGTTTTTTGTAGAGTTAACAGAAAACCACCAAAAACCACAACTAGGTCAGAATGGAACCACAGGCAGGCTCGGATCGTTGTGCAACGGGATAAAATAATTCAGAAAAGAGGACCATTGTAAAAAAACAAACAATATTTGGACTATGAGTAATCTATAATGCGTTACCTTCTTCGAGTCACGTGACATCAGGGTAATTATGCAGTGGCATAAATCGCGGCGTTGTGATTAAATTGCGGGCATACGCAAGCGCGCGTAAAAGGCGGTCGCGAAAAAAATGCCACACGCAAAGCACCGCCTGAACATGATGACGCCACTGACTCAAGGAAGAAAAATTGACTCATAGATTCCAGATTTTATACAATGATTAAGTGTATTGCAGAACCTTTAATCAGACCAAATTTTACTAGTATTATACATACCTACATAGATTATCTGCCACTTGAGGTTCATTGGTTCCCTAAGGGTGCGAACAACTATACTTGGCGGTTGAGGAGAAACATCAAATAAAGTAAATGAGTACTAACTTATGAACTCACAGGCCATTAAATTGGACACTTTAAATTAATCTATCATTTTTGGTTTGTAATCTCTTGGATATTATAATGTACTAGAAAAATTCAGGTAGACAGCCACGCAAGTTATGCACTCAGCAGTGTTTTGGAGAAGAACTTAACTTTGGTTTCGTAGGGGTGGTAGGCAGTATGAAGCAGCAAACTTGGAATCTTGAGAGCTCTGTAGTGAATTTTTTTTTTAAACTGGAAAATTTTGTGACCGATTTTATGGGCTGGGGAAACGAAATTTGGGGGCCCTATGTTGGACAAAGTAAGTAAAATTGGAGTTCTAGCTTTGAAGTTGGGGTATTAAAAAGGGAACAAACCTAGAACTCTCTACAGGCGAACTTGAGTCTCAACCTGCGTGCACACACCCATTTACCATTGTAAGTTTTAATGCTCCATCCCCCCAAAGCCTAGAGAAAGCATTCCATTATCAAAAAAGACACTCAGGCCACTGCCTTATTGTATCAATTTATTGATTAGAGGTCAATGACGAGTATTTTTAGCTTGATTGTATTTTGCAAAAATTATGCTCATGCCTCAGTTTGACAATGAATAGTAGTAGTACTAGCAAAACCAAAGTTTTTTTAAACCCGGTTTGTCTTTCGTTTATTGGGGGTGGCCACAGGATTCACCTCACATTAAAAGCAATACTGCTGTGAGGATTTTCGGGCAAAAGATAACTGACCGCATGCCCTTCTTGATGTCATAAATACGTCATAAATGAACAATGAGTTCATTATCAGTCTGGTCAAACTGAACCAATGGCGTTGAATTTTGTCAATGCACGAGAACTAAAATATGCATACATTAACCCAATTCATAGATTTAATTTCCATCCCAATAGTTTTACGAAAAATCTGAATGCGTTGTGAAATCCAGCAGTAAAATTTAAACAAAATGACACACACCCGTCTATAAAATGAATCAATCCGATGTACACAAATATTCTAAGCACAACGCTTGTTCATTAACAATATGTTCTGTGCATTGACATACTAATTTTATGGTAAGTATCCAATCTTTTTGCCGTTTCATTTAAATATTCAGGAATAACTTGTATGTCAAAAACATCATCTTAATTGGGAAGTTGTCATATCTGTTTTTACATACTTAGACTTTTGGCAGTTTAGCACACAAGAGCAACTATACATCACTGTAGCATCAAAGAACCTGTTTGAGACAAACATAAATAATGAATACACCGATTAACAGGGAAAGCAAGCTGATTACAAATACAGTTTTCACTAATCAGGCTGGAAAATATTAATTGTTCACTTGGTGTAATCAGCACTGTACCCCAGTCTTTGCTGGGAAAATTTTGTCTACGCATGTCTGTTCCTCTTTGAGTTGAAGCATTTCCAAATATCTATTACAAGTAATACTTTTGTTCATGACTGAACTGATCTGGTCAGGTTTCAACTGTCAACCATGAATTGGGGGAAATTGAAGCTCCGATAATTGCTTCTGGTTGCCATAAATCCAATTTTTATTCCTTTAGTTTTTTCCATGACATTTCCATGACCCAATGGCAAAATTCCATGATTGATCCAGACAGGATTGGACTGCAACCATCACTCTTGCTTGCAACCATTTCCTCAAACAAACACACATTTTTTTCCCTTTCCATCACCCTTTCATC
>JAMKCH010029630.1:0-12039 GCA_023653785.1 Ophioderma brevispina | reverse complement strand
CAAATATTTCCAGTGGATGGTGCCATGTAGACACTCCACCTAATGTGGTATGTCTATGCCAATGAAACACGATTTGGTCTGTGTATGGGAGGGGGGGGGGGGGAGGGAAACTTTTTGGGGGGGAACTTTGGAGATTAATAACCAATTTTGGCCCAAAATTGCTGATTTTTGCCAAACTTTGTTGATTTTTACCTTTAATCATTGAATCTTGGGCAACATCCCTATTTAAGAATTTACGTCGGAATCTAAAATCGAGAAGGTTGTGTTCTGCCCCCTGCACACGAACAGCATTCCCAGGTCAACATTCCAGTTGATCCGTGAATGGTTTCAAATGGAACCAGTTAAAATCCAGTGATCCCAGTTGAAATTCCAGTGTGTCCCAGTGAAGATCAGTGAATCAGTTGATTCCTTGACGGAAAAAAAGGAACAATTTTCAACTAGATGTTTACTGAGCGTTTGAACTCGTTAAGACCAGTTCAACCAGTTAAACGTGGAAACCATGCAGTTAGTTCCGTCACGGAAAATGGAACACTTTCAACTGGGATCAACTGGAATTTTGACCTGGGATTTATAGTACACGCACATGCATATTAGTACACGCACATGCATATTAGTACACGCACATGCATATTCACTGATGGCGTATACCCGGGCGGGGGGGGGGGGGGTTTGGGGGCTAAAGCCCTCCTCAAAGTTAACAAGAAAAAAGAGGAAGGAAAGAAAGAGGAAGGGGGAGAAAGAAAGAAAAAAAGAGGAAAAGCGAAGGAGAAAAAGAAGAAGAAAAAGAAGAGGAAAAAAAATAAAAAAATTAAAAATATTTTTTTTCATGCAAATGCGGATCAAAAAAGTGTCGGAAGTACGCAAGAGGAAAGGCGTTTTCAGGTCTTGAAAAAACCTAACAAAACTTCAGGAGACTTCAGGGCTAGCCCCCTCACCCTGGACCCCACCAGGGGCTCATAAGGCAGGGCCCCCGGACCCCACTGTTAGTCGCTCCGTTCGCTCCGCTCTCATGGTTCGAACATCTTTAGTCCAGCCCCCCTCAATAAATTTCCTGGTACGCCTATGAATTCATGTGACCAAGTACATGCATATTATTAGTACACGCACATGCATATTAGTACACGCACATGCATATTAGTACACGGGCTCATGAATATAGTACACACACATGCACACTTACATAGTCATCCATCCATGATTTCAGACATATATGAAACAATAGAAAAATAGCACCACATAACTACAAGGCAACTACGGGGAAAACTGTCACTGTGCAGTCAGCTATATACCAGTAGAAAGTTACAGTACGAGTACGACAACTCCCAAAAACAGAAACCAAGTGCATCAGTCAATTTAAAGTTCGCGTCATAGCTATCTAAAGTGTATAAAAGGGTATTTATAATAATAGAGCTGTTAGTGTGAGCTAGACTGTGAGTCACAGACAGATAAGCTGTTTCCAAATATTTTCGCTTGCAACGAAGTTCATGCCGTTTGTCGACGTCGTCTCAACTGACTGTGATCCTTGCTAAGACGGTTACATTCAATATTATTGGTTCACTCGCTACACGATCCCACGCCATGGAGGCTGGCCGTGCCAGTCAGCTCATTTGGACTTCAGCAGTTTCTCGTTTTTCCACAAAATGTGTGTGATGACAATTAAGTAGACCATGGATATGACGTACGGATTGTCGATAGGCAAATTCGGGTCATTCGGTATAATCATCGTATTTTTTTTTGTTTTTTCCATGATTAATGAAAAATTATCATAAAACTGTTACCCCAAAAACTGGGAGTCAAGAATTCATACCACAATAAAGGCTACTTTAATCATTTTCTGCGGGCGATGAGGTGAAAATCTCCCCAGTATATAGAAAATAATTCAATACGAAATAAACCGACAACCCCTTTAGATAATGAACTCATCCACCTGTCGTAGCAACGCAACGCCACAAGGCCAAGTTGAATGAGAATGGGGGGCTTCACTCAGCACGTGTGACTTTTCGTTATCAAAGATACTTTTTACCCCCCGGGTCCTCACTTTTGGTTTTGTAGGAGTGCGGCAGGGTGTTTGAACCACTACCCCGAAAATGTTTGGTGAGGTTTTGGGGGAGAAGCCCCAGAAGCTGACAGAAAACTATTAACTGTTAACAACGTGTTCATTAACTCTGGGTTCAACCAAAACGTAATTAATAAAAAAAAAAAATATTAAGTGCGTTCAATTTTTTAAATTTAATGCGTGGAGGGAGGCGGTGGTGGCATGAAAAAAAATCCACAAATTCTTTAGTTCTGAGGTGCGTTTTCGTGTTTTTCCGTGTTATTATTTTTATACTATAGGGGCGAGCTGTCATTTTCTTAATCTGTTCTTTGACATGAAAAACTGGGGGCGTTTAAAAATCATGCAATTGAAATTGTGGGGGTAAACAAAAATCTCAGACAAAAAAAGCACACAACAATTTTCGATCTCTCGCCCCCTACCCTGAGACTAATATACATACCGGGTATAAGGGGGGCGGGGGCGCCAAATAAGGTGCATTAAAGCAAAGTAGCACATTTGTTTTGAAGAGCGCCCCCAATTTTTATTAAAAATTGAGCTTTTTACAGGTGCATGGGTAACGGCCTAGTAAACTATACCTGGAATGGTTTTTTTTAAGCTCTACAATTAGGGTTATGTGTCGACCAAACGAAGGAATTTTGTTGTAACTAGATTAATTAATATCGGGATCCCCGATAATAATTCAACGGCTGCTGGAAACGGCCCTCCCATGTGAATAGCGGGGGGAAATAATAGCGCATGTACGTATTATACGCTCATCTATTAGTTGCTTTTTTGGTTTCAAGGCAAGTAAAGTGAGAGGTAATTTTCTTGAGGTGGCAGCTATGTCATCATGGAACAGACATAAACTTAGCAGTTCCAGGCTCTGCCGTTATTTAAAGTACAATCTAGGATTCCCAATTTAATACAAAAATCGTCAGTTCAGATAAATCACGCATTTTTGAAGCATTCTCGTTCGCAGGTGCTTGTAGTTTTCTAGACAATTACCAACCTAGCTGTGCAAAAAATCAAATTTTGAAAATTGGGGGCGCTCTTCAAAAAATGTGTGCTAATATTGATTTAAAAAGGGGTCGTGATGAAAAAAAATGGGTATGGGTTGATTACATTTACCCCCCCCCCCCCAAAAAAAAGAAAATGACAACCCCAATATGTAGGCAAATACTGATTTCAGCATAATTAATTGTCACCCAAAGACCCACACTTTTAAAAATTCACCGCTGTAAGTCAATGACTATTTTTGGGGAAAATTTTGAACAGTTCACTCAAAGACCTCTATTCTTTGAAAATTTTGCAAAAACTTTACCCTAAGATGCCAAACCGTTCAGAAGATATAAAGTCTATACACAAAAATGCTCTAATCGCAATTTTCTGTGCGTGGATCCTCTACTATGAAAAGCTTTATTTTAATTCCATAACAAAGCTGCACCTTTAAAATTCCTCGTATTACGTCTTTTAAATCTTTCCCAGTGTGTACAATTCTCTCGTTTAATATAAACCATAGAGATGTAACTCTATGATATAAACTTATTTAACGACAATAAAAGAAAGAAAGCAAAATCGCATCATAGCGCTTGGGTTGCCTGTTGGAAGATGTATTGATTGCATATTTCTCTTTGGGGCGAGAACGGACACATTTTAGAAACGGGCGTCTGTAAACGTCATTTCCCAAGAAGTAAGACACACAAAAGGACCAGGAATGTACCGTTCGCAGAAAAACTACAAAGCAAACAAATTTCCCAAATTCGGAAAAATAATTCATCAAATAATGTGGTGGTTATTGTTTTAAAATTATAATGTAACAATCTGGCCACTTTTCGTATATAACAAAAAAATGATTTTCTTCTCCGTCAAAAATAAATATTACGCCAATTTCTTGAAAAAAGATTAAATGTAAAAACTTTTCCTTTTATTTGATGAAGTCAAATAAGCAATGTAGATAGTTTATATATTGCCTTTTTAATAATTTAGTCATATCAATAAAATAAGCAAGTTAATGTGCGATTTACCATATTCCTAATTTCAAAATGCAAAAATAACACACAAGACACGCTCACACTTGAGGTATAAATTAACTTCCCAGGAGAAAAGAAGATCGGGGGGGAAAAAAAATGGGGTGTGAAAAGAAAAGTGAAGAAAAACATGGTAAATAAGCACGAACGGTGGGTTTTGTGTTCTGACGAGAACTGGAACGCACTACGACATTGGAAGCCACTTCACATGTCGTAACGGATACTGCGCTAGGGTGTTTGTGCATACGCTTATGGTTTGTGTACATCCACAATACACGTGCTCGGGGGGCGGAAGATGGGAGAAACGGGGATGTAGATTTCCATTAGAAATGAAGTAATGAGAGGAGGTAAATGAAAGAACATCGATGCGCTGAGCGAGGAAGTGGAATGGAAGAAGGTAAGAGCACAGGATGTAAATATGGGAATAGATCGCGATACAATGATAGGGATCGTCTCAAACGTTCAACTTGTAGAAAAAAATGAAGACGCGTGGTATCATGTAGGCCTATATTATAATTTTTATCAGTGTCTCACAAAATTAACTGGTCCCGGTAGGATGGAAGCTAATAGTAAGAGCATAGATATTGTATTACTTCACGAGGAGGGAAAAATGGAATATGGCGAGAAAAATGAATTACTCCGTAACCAACCACTCTATGCAGCATCCATTCGTCAGGCGGATATCTGACGGGAAATGTCAACACGCGAAAAGGCTGCACTCAGTACAAATCAATGATTGCTGCAAAAACTCTCTGAGAGGGTTGGTTTTGTATTCCTTTCTTTTTTTTTTTTTTTTTTTTTTTTTTTAAAATTTCGAGATTTTTAACCGATTATTTTTGTAATATATCTAAATTAATCCTACCAACAAATTTGGCAACCGGGTATTAATTTACTGTTACTTTTAACATTAATACAGATTTCCTTCTCACATGATGTGCCAAACCTCTATGGATGCTTCCATTTTCGTCAGGACATCTGACGGAAAATGGGGAAGCACGACGAAATTGGAAGCTCTCCTGTACAAAATCTATGGATGTTCCATTTTCGTAGGACATCTGACGGAAATGGAGCACGACGAAAATGGACGCACTCCTGTATAAACTCTATGAGAAAGTCTTTTCTTTGTTTTCTGATACTGAAACATTTTAATCGATCCATTGATTGTAATGTAAGCTTCCAATAATAATTCGATCCAAATTGGCAAAAGGGTGTATGTAATGAATCTTTTACAATGAATTAAAGATTCTTCTCTTTGCCACTTCCGTACAAAACTCTTATGGATGCTTACATTTCGACAGGGGCCGTTCTGAAGGGAAATGGAAGCGCGACGAAATTGGAAGCATTCCTGTACAAACTCTATGGAATGCTTCCATTTTCGGCAGGCCATCTGACGGGAAATGGAAGCACGACGAAATTTGGGAAGCACTCCTGTACAAACTATATGGATGCTTCTAATTTCTTCAGGGTATGTGACGGAAAGTGACGCTTGAGGAAATGGGACACACTCTGTACACCCTCAATGGGAGGTTCATTTTGGTCAGGCTTCTGACGGAAAAGGAAGCACCACAAAATGGGACGCACTCCTGCATATAAACTCTATGAGAAAGTACTTTTCTTGTTTTTTTTTTTGTGATCTGAAATTTTTTTGTAAATCGATCCATTGATTAATGTAAGCTTCTAAGAATCATTCGAACCAATTTGGGAACAAAGGCGGGTATTACTGAATCTTTTACAATAATTAAAGATTCTTTCCTTTTCACTCTTGTACAAACTCCCATAGATGCTCCATTTTCGTAGGCCGTCTGACGGAAAATGGAAGCACGACGAAATTGGAAGGGCATCCTGTACAAACTCTCTGGATGCTTCCATGTTCGACAGGACTGACAGAAAATGGAAGCACGACGAAATTGGAAGCTCTCCTGTACAAACTCTATGGATGGCTCCATTTTCGTAGGGACATCTGACGGGAAATGGAAAGCACGACGAAATTGGACGCACTGCTGTACAAACTCTAGGGATGCTTCCAATTTCGTCCGGGATGTGACGGAAAATGGACGCTGGACGAAAAATGGACGCCTTGTACACCCTCAATAATGGTTCATTTTTGTCAGGCTATCTATCGGAAAAGAGAAGCACCACAAAAATCGAAGCACTCCTGTATAAACTCTATGAGAAAGTCTCTTCTTATTTTTTATGATATCTGAAAACATTTTAATCGATCCCATTGTTGTAATGTAAACTGCTAATAATCATTCGAACCAATTGGGCAAAATGGTTACAATCTACTGAACACTTTACAAATGACTAAAGATTTCTTTCTGTTGCACTCATGTACAAACTCTTGGGTGTGCTTCCATTCTCGTCAGGCTATCTGACGGAAAATGGAAGCGATGACCGAAAATGGACGCACTCCGGTTTATAAACTCTATGAGAAAAGTTTTCTTTGTTTTGTGGTACCTGAACATTTGAAGAAATCGATCCATTGAGTGTAATGTAAGCTTCTCATAATCATTCGAACAATTTGGCAAAAGGGTTTGTATGTATATATGAACCTTTTACAATGATTAAAGATTTCTTTCTTTTGCACTCCTGTACAAACTTATGGATGCTTCCATTTTCGTCAGGCGTTATGACGGGAAATTAGAAGAACGGCGAAATTGGACGCACTCCTGTATAAATCTATGAGAAAGTCTTTTCTTTGTTTTATGTATCCTAAAACATTTTAAATCGATCCACTTGCATTGTAATGTGAGCTTATAATATCATTCGCAACCATTTGCAAAAGGGTGTTGTACTGAATATTTTACAATGATTAAAGATCTTTCTTTTGCACGCCTGTACAAACTCTATGGATTGCTTACATTTTCGACAGGGTTGACGGGAACTAGAAGCGCGACGAAATTGGAAGCATTCCGTTACAAACTCTATGGATGCTTCCATTTTCGTCAGGCCATCGGTCGGGAAATGGAAGCACGACGAAATTGGAAGCACCTCCTGTACAAAATATATGGGATGCCTTCTAATTTCGGTCAGGGTTATGTGACGGAAAGTGGACGCTTGACGGAAAATGGACCACACTCCTTACACAACCCTCAATGGATGGTTCATTTTTGTTCAGGCTATCTGACGGAAAATGGAAGCACAACAAAATCGGACCGCACTCCTGCATAAACTCTATGAAAAGTCTTTTCTTTGTTTTTTTTTTTTTTTTTTTTTTTTTTTTAAAAATTTTAAATCGATCATTGATGTATTATGTAAGCTTCTAATAATCATTCAAACCAATTGCAAAGGGGGTTGTATCTACTGAATCTTTTACAATATTAAAGATTTCTTTATTTGCACTCTTGACAAAACTCCCAAGATGCTTCCATTTTGGTCAGGCCGTGCTGACGGAAAATGGAAGAACGACGGAATTGGGGAAGCATTACTGTACAAAACTCTATGATGCTTCCATTTGGCTCAGGGACATTGACAGAAGATGGAAAAGCACGACGAAATTGGAAGCTCTCCTGTACAAACTCTATGGATGGGTCCATTTTCGTCCAGGACATCTGGACGGGAAATGGAAGCGGACGAAAATTGGAAGCACTCCTATACCAAACTCTATGGATGCGTCCAATTTCGTCAGGGTATGTGACGGAAAATGGCCGTTGACGAAATGACGCCTGGTACACCCTCAATGAATGGTTCATTTTTGTCCGGCTATCTATCGGCAAAATAGAAGCCCACAAAACTGGAAGCATCCCTGTATATGAACTCTATGAGAAAGTCTCTTCTTATTTTAGATATCTGAAAAATTTTAAATGGATCCATTGATTGTAATGTAAACATTCTAATCAATTCATTTACCGAACCAATTTGGCAAATGGTATTACAATTATGAACCTTTTACAATGACTAAAGATTCTTCTGGTTGCACTGCCTGTACAAACCTTAGGGGTGCTTCCATTTTCGTAGAGGAACATATGACCGAAAATGGAAGCATGACGAAAATGGACGACCTCCGGTATAAATCTATGAGAAAGTCTTCTTTGTTTTGTATACCTGAAAATTTAAATCGATCCATTGATTGTAATGTAAGCTTCTAATAATCATTGAACCAATTTGGCAAAAGGGGGTATCATACTGAACACTTTTCAAGGAATTAAAGATTTCTTCTTTTGCACTCCTGTACAAATCTATGGATGCTTCCATTTTCTGTCAGGGGTCTGACGGGAAATGGAAGCACCAAATGAGAAGATTCCTGTCTTCAAACTCTATGGATGCTCCATTTTCGTCAGGCCATTGACGGGAAATGGAAGCACGACAAAATTGGAAGCACTCCTGTACAAACTCTATGGATGCTTCCATTTTCGTCAGGGTATGTGACGGAAATGGAAGCCACCACGGAAAGGGACGCACTTGCCGTATACACGCTATGAGAAAGTCTTTTCTTTGTTTTTGTGATCCTGACAAATTTTTAAATCGATCCATTGATTGTAATGTACGCTTCTAATACTCATCGACAATTGGGCAAAGTGTTTACGAATCTTTACAATGATAAAGACTTCTTTCTTTTGCACTCCTGTAAAAACTCTACTGGGAGCTTCATTCGTCAGGGGTCTGACGGGAAATGGAAGCACGACGAAATGGAAGCATCCTGCTACAATTTTATGGATGCTTCCAGTTTCGTCAGCCTATCTGACGGGAAATGGAAGCACGACGAAATGGGAAGCACTCCTGTACAAACTCTATGGATGCTTCCATTTTGTCATGACATTGACGGGAATGGAAGTAGCAGGGAAGATATTGGAAGCACTCCGGTATAAAACTCTGGGCTGCTTCATTTTTATTCAGGACACTATGAAGGAAAAGGGAAGCACGACGACAATGGCGCACTCCTGTATAAAATCTATGAGAAAGTCTTTTCGTGGTTCTTTTGTGATACGAAACATTTCAAATCGATGCATGATTGTAATGTAAGCTTTAATAATCATCCGAACCAAATGTGGCCAAAAGGGTGTATATACGAATCTTTACAATGATTAAAACCTTCTTCTTTTGCCATCCCTGCACAAAAACTCTATGGATGCTTCCATTTTCGTAGGGCGTCGGCGGGAAATGAAAGCACGACGGAAATGGAAGCACCCCTGTACAAACTCTATGGATGCTGCCATTTTGTCAGGACATCTGACGGGAAATGAGGAAGGCATGGCGAAAATGGACGACGCACTACGTATAAACTCGATGAGAAAGTCTTTCGTGTGTTTTCTTGTGATACATGAACATTTTAAATCGTCCATGATTGGAATGTAAGATTATAATAATCATTCGAAAACATTGGCAAAAGGGGTATCTACTGACCTGTGACAATGATAAAGATTTCTTTCTTTTGCATTCATGCTACAATCTTTTCTTTGTTTTTGGTGATACCGAAAAATTTTAAATAGATCCATTTGATGTACTGTAAGATTTAATAATCTTCGAACCAATTGGCAAAAGGTGTATCTTAGAACCTTTACAATGATGAGAAATATCGTTCTTTGCCGCACTCCTTACAAACTCTATGGTGCTTCCATTTCGCCAGGCCATCTGACGGGAAAGGGAAGCACGACGAAATGGAAGCTCGCCTGTACAAACCTATGGATGCCTTCCATTTTCGTCAGGACATATGACGGGAAATGAATAGGACGAAATTGAAGCATCAGTACAAACTCTGTTTTTTGTGATTACCTGAAAAATTTTAAATCGATGCATTGATTGTAATGTAAGCTTCTAATAGTCATTCGAACCAATTTGGCAAAAAGGGGTTATTTACTGAACTTACACGGATTAAGATTTCTTTCTTTTGCACTCTGTACAAACTCTACGGATGCCTTCCATTTTCGTCCGGCCATCTGACGGGAAATGGAAGCACGACGAAAATGGAAGCTCTCCTGTACAACCCCTATGGATGCTTCCATTTTCGTCAGGCCATATGAGGGAAATGGAAGCAAGACAAAATTGGAAGCACTCCTGTACAAACACTCTATGGATGCTTCCATTTTCGTCAGGCCATCTGGACGGGAAAATGAAAGCACGACGAAATTGGAAGAACTCCTGTACCAACTCTATGGATGCTTCACATTTTCGTCAGGCCATTCTGACGGGAAATGGAAGCACGACGAAATTGGAGCTCTCCTGTTCAAACCCTATGGATGCTTCCATTTTCGTCAGGACATCTGACGGGAACTGGATCTTTCCTCCCTAATCCCCTTTTCTTCCCCACTCATCCCCCATAGTACGAAATTGGAAGCACTCATGTACAAAAACTCTATGGGCTTCCAATTTCGTCAGGGTATGTGACGGAAAATGGCGCATGTGACGGAAAATGGACGCCTGTATCTACACCCTCAATGGATGGTTCATTTTTGAGGCTATCTATCGGAAACAATGGAACCACCACAAAAATGGGACGCACTCCTGAATAAACTCTATGAGAAAGTATATTCCCTATTTTGTGATACCGGAAACATTTTAAATCGATCCATAGATTGTAATGTAAGCTTCTAATAATCCTTCGAAACCAATTTAGGCAAAATGGTGTACAATCTACTGAACCTTTGACAATGGTTAAAGATTTCTTTCTTTTGCAACTCCTTACAAACTCTATGGATGCTTCCATTTGCGTCGGGCGTCCTGAACGGAAATGGAAGCACGACGAAATTGGAAGCACTCCTGTACAAATCTATGGATCTTCCATTTTCGTCAGGCCATCTGACGGGAATGAAGCACACAAATTGGAAGCACCTTTACAAACTCTATGGATGCTTCCATTTTCGTCAGGCCATCTGACTGGGAAATGGAAGCACTACGAATTGGAAGCATTCCTTCCAAACTCTAGGATGCTTCCATTTTCGTCAGACATTGACAGAAAATAGGAAGCACGACGTAATTGGAACTCGCCTGTACAAACTCGATGTATCTTCCATTTTCGTCATGGGAGGCCATCTGAGTAAATGTAACACACAAATTGGAAGCACTCCTGTACAACTCTGAATGGATGCTTCCATTTTCGTCAGCCATCTACGGAAATGAAGCACGACGATGGAGCATTCCGTACAAAACTCTATGGATCTCCAGGTTCGGCCCAGGAATTGACAGAAAATGGAAGCACGTACGAAATTGGAAGGCTCTCCTGTACAACTCTATGGATGCTCCATTTTCGTCAGGACATCTGACGGAAATGGAAGCAGGACGAATGGAAGCACTCCTATACAAACTCTATGATGCTCCAATTTCGTCATAGTCCCAGGAGAATTGTGGTACAGGGTGTAAATCTATTGATCGATTTTTGGTCACTATGACCTAAAAACTAATAATTTCTGGGGTGTGCAAATTTGCGTGCATGCCATTTTCTCTAGAAATCCATTGGCCGCTATCACTCTCAATTCATTCAAATTGCCATAATTTTTAATGCAAAATCCAGTTTTAAGCAACGAAGGAATCTTTGGATCGGTTTATTGATGTGAATTGATCACAACATTACCATTTAAAAATCCAAATGGCCACCCTAAAACCCCAAATATGCCCTTAAATCATTCACGTGAACCATACTCATCAATATTGTGATGGATACATATTTCTGCGCTCTATCCCCAGTAGGGGATAAGAGCGCATATCTGCATTTTAAACTGTGTTAAAAGCTTACCAAAATCAGATGAAGCCACTGTGGCTGCCTTTTAAGATCTTTAAAACTACAAATTTAATATTCTAAATATTGGGCCCGTCATTTTGAATTTAGAGCATGTTGTCAAAACAAATATACCAGATACGACTTATTAATGCTCAAAGACATCACATCTCATACTCTTAATTTAAACTTTCAATAATCATTGTGGGTGTTATACCTTAATACAATACAGATGGATCGTAATTTATATGTTTGAAGAAGATAAAAGGCAGCCACATTGGCCCCCATCTAACTTTTTTGGCATGTCACAAAACAGAATTCCAGAT
>JAMKCH010029629.1:0-17050 GCA_023653785.1 Ophioderma brevispina | reverse complement strand
CAGTTTATATTTTTTATAATTTTTAGTTTGATTGTATAGTTTTTATTGGGACAGTCTGTACACAGAGGTTGCGTGATAGGTCAGATAGCGAACAGACAGCGCCTTCATGCCATGTGTTGTTAAACAGAACATGAAATTGGTCAGACAGTTTATTCAACCAAATTTTGAGGACGTTTTAAAAGTCTACCATGGGCTTTGAGATTGAGGAACCTTTTATGAAATGATCAATTCCGTTTCATACTGAAGAGTAACTCATCACGCAAAGTGAATCTTTCTTTAGATTAGAATAAACATTTTCTCTGATAATGACGTTATCTCTCTTAAAACTTTAGTTCCTTTATTAAATAATGTGATGACATTGATTAGTAATACGGATTATAATACACATCATGGTTTGCAGTTATATATCCAAACAAACAATCTCAACCAACATAGGAAACACAGGCATATTGTTTATGACAAATTGGGCAAGTGATAAGGTAAACCACATTATAAGAAGAACAGTCAAATGGATGTTTGATAGGGTATTGTGTATTAGTGGATGTGCTGGTGAATGTCTGACTCTGAATAGTATGTCTGACAGGACCACCATCATGGATTTGGTGACAACAGGCAAGACACTTCATACAAGGATAAAAGCCCCTGAGACGATCTCTCACAGAGGGTAGAGTAGAATGTACACAATAATCCTTTAAGTTTTTTGGTCTACGAAAAGATGTCACTGGAACTTCTGGGATGGCTCGTTTACATCTGTCTGAAGAATGTAATACTGGCATGTATGTGTGCAAGATTTTGCCTATGTT
Organism: Ophioderma brevispina; assembly: GCA_023653785.1. Taxonomy (NCBI): domain Eukaryota; kingdom Metazoa; phylum Echinodermata; class Ophiuroidea; order Amphilepidida; family Ophiodermatidae; genus Ophioderma; species Ophioderma brevispina. The sequence goes on along the minus strand of JAMKCH010029629.1, from coordinate 16,247 downwards.
TGGAAGAGCTGGGTGATATGTTGTTACCATGGGAATCCTACTCGGTGTAATACCAGAAGGAGTAGCCCTGGATTTCAGGGCAACAGCTCTAGGTATTTCAATGGCCCTCTGAATCTGTCTATTTAGTAAATTAAATGGATATCCTCGCTGATGGAGAACTTTCTTCAAATCATTGATTCTTGACTCTAACTTTTCATCGTTAGAGCAAATACGTCGAAGCCGGAAAGCCAATCCATAAGGCAAACCCGTCTTAGTATGCATAGGATGACACGATGACCAGTGTAAATACTGATGCATATCAGTGGGTTTAGTGTAAAGATCTGTAACTAGGATATTGTCCTCAATGGAGACTCTAATGTCAAGAAATGGAATAGAAGTGGTGGATTGGTCAGATGTGAATTTGATTGTTGAATGGAAATTGTTAGCAAACTCTACAAAACTGTCAAACAAAGTCTGTCCCGCAGTCCACAAAATGAAAATGTCATCAATATACCGGAGCCAAAGGAAAGGCTTACTAGGACTAGAATTTAGCAGTCTTTCCTCCAGGCGTCCCATGGATAAACATGCCATAGACGGGGCCATTCTGGTACCCATCGCAGTACCAAAAACCTGCAAAAAATGTTGGTTATCAAGAACAAAATTGTTCTGAGTGAGGATGAGCTCCATAAATCTGGCAATAGCTTTTTGTTAGCTAGCACTGTGGGACGAATGCAGGAAAGATATACTGGCTTGAATCCCTCCATCCTTCGGAATGTTGCAATATAGAGAAGACACATCCATAGTGGCAAGTATGGTTCCTGGTGGAAGTGGTCCTTTCTGATTAATAGAATCGATGTGTCTTAAAAAATAGGTACTGTCCTGCACATATGACGCTAGAGTGGGAACATGATCCTTAAGTTGGAGATCAACATAGAGGGAAATTTTTTCAGTGGCGGTACCAGATCCACTAATAATTGGACGACCAGGGGGGGAACATCGTACTGCTTATGGATCTTGGGAAGAATGTAGAATCTCCCAGGTTTAGGATTGTTAGTACTGAGAACATTCTTCATTGTGGAATCTATAGCTCCATTTTCAAAAGCTTCGTTAATAGCTTCTTTGATTTTTTTTTTTTTTTTTTTTTGTCATCAATATACCGGAGCCAAAGGAAAGGCTTACTAGGACTGGAATTTAGCAGTCTTTCCTCCAGGCGTCCCATGAATAAACATGCCATAGACGGGGCCATTCTGGTACCCATCGCAGTACCAAGAACCTGCAAAAAATGTTGGCTATCAAGAACAAAATTGTTCTGAGTGAGGATAAGCTCCATAAATCTGGCAATAGCTTTTTGTTGTCTAGCACTGTGGGACGAATGCAGGAAAGATATACTGGCTTGAATCCCTTCATCCTTCGGAATGTTGGAATATAGAGAAGACACATCCATAGTGGCAAGTATGGTTCCTGGTGGAAGTGGTCCTTTCTGATTAATAGAATCGATGTGTCTTAAAAAATCAGTACTATTTTATGTATAGGCAGATAGCACTCCTGTTGAGTCTTCATCCAAAGGTCCTCCAACCTCTTGTGAGCTTATATTAATCTCAGAACTCCATTTCCTAAAGTTAAGTCTTGTAGTAGCAGATACACAATACTATTACATCAGTGTCATTGGCATAAATATCTGCTCGCTTTATGCCTTCCACTCGGGTAACATTAAAATGAAGCAAAAGCCTAGTATCCGCTTCCTGAAGTGTGGAACGGAGCTCTTCAACTAGTATTTCACTTCTACAGGTCAACCTCGGTGGTCATCAGGATACTTTTGGACACATGGAAGTTTCTCTGATTTTATTGTTTAACTTTAAATTGAAAATAAATTAAAATAATTTTGTTGTGAATATTATTTTTGTCATCAATATTCAAGCCTATACTGAGATTTCAGCTCTTTTTCATGCTTTCAAAGAGTCAAAATTTTAGCTTCTTTCATTTTCAGCCTGTTTTTGACCTTTTTACCTAGTTTTACGCCATGTTTCAACTTTTTTTCAAAACCCCACTCACAGGTCTGTTGCCCCTAGATCTAACACTACATCCCCTTTTTTGCGGTGATCGTCAGATTTTCCTCTATAGATGTTAGGGATCCATCTGACACAGAAGCCAACTAAGTTGATCAACTTTTGTGGTTGAAAGTATTAGCTAATGTCAAGTGGTTTAGACAGAAATGATGAAAGAATACCAAAAGGATCAAAACCCAATTTTATCTCGTCCGTCCGTGATATTGAACATTTTATTGATTTTTTAGTAGGAAACCATGGTAACCAAACTAATAAGTTACAACGTACTTGGCAGTACCCTTCACAATGAAACCAAAACCAATTCACTGCACACCTCTCGTTTTTCTTATTTTTTACAGGCTTTCAAACTTCATCCGTGATAAGCCGGTAAAGCTTGTCTCACCTTACTGTGGATTTATACACTGTTGCTCATATTTAAAGTTTGAATATTCTTTTCAGACCCAATCGTTAAACGTATTTCTATTTGAACGTCTCAGTAATCATATAAGAGTAGGTGAATGATTACATAATGAGTCCCAACTACCCAGATGAAGTGAATCCATGCATAATTTTGAATTATGTAACAATGCCTTTTGTCGGGAGCTGTAAAATGTCAGACGTCTGTTGTTTGTTCCTTATCCCTGCTCCAAGCCAGTGTGCAAGGAGCCTAATTTTTTCAGAGTTGGTTGTTACCTTTACAATAAAAACTGACACAGAGGTTTCCTAGGCTATACCTCATCCAACGGCATTGTCAATACACCGAAGAGTACTTGCACTCTGACGGGAAGGGTACAAACAAGCCAGAGTCGCTGATTTCCTCGGGATATCGCAGAGTACGGTCTGTAAAATCCTAAGACACCATCGAGAGGTGGGTCATTTGAGGCCACGAAAATCTTCAGAACGCCCACGATTGACTACCAGATGAGATGATCTCCGACTGCTTAATCTGTGCCGAAGAGCCTGGAAAATGCCAACGAGCCGTCTTTGTCGTTTGTGGAGAAGACACTATGGAATTAACGTTTCCCTCCAAACTGTAAATCGGAGATTGTTTAACGTGGTTACCGTGCCGTGCAAGACGAATGACCAAATGTCCACGCCCAACCATTCACCACAGAGTTCGACTTCGCTGGACTAGGGAGTACAAAAGATTACAGTTCCGACACTGGCGAAATGTTGTGTTTATTGGCGAGAGCCGCAACGTCCTTGACCATCAAGATGGAAGACAAAGGGTTAGTCGATTACGTGGTGAGAACCTCCGGGATGACTGTATTCAGGAATCGACTCATGGTGGTGGCGGCTCAGTGATGGTATGGGCCGGTATTCATTATGGAGGAAAAACATCACTGGTGGTGCCAGATGGAAGCATGAACGCCGTCATGTACCTGGACATTTTGAAAAAGCACTGTCTGCCACATGCAAGAAGGGTTTATGTAAACAATGATGTCACGCCACACAGGGCCGCTGTAGTGAGACAATTTCTTGAGGCAGAAGGGGTGCAGCAGATACCATGGCCTGCTTTCTCCCCTGATGTGAACCCTGTGAGCATGCTGGGATGCTTTAGGTCATCAATTACAGGGACAATCTTCCTCAAACGCTACAGGAGTTAGCTCAGCCTCTGACCAACGAATGCGACGCTCTGCCCATTGACATCATAAACAACCTTGTGGACAGTATATTTCGACGTCTTGACGCATTGATTCATGCCAAGGATGGCCATACTCGATGTTAGCGACTGATTCACATTTAAAAGAGTACTATTGAAAATGTAGATGCATGAAATCACCCAAAAATGTTATCTGTAAAAATGACTGATGTGAAAAACTACAATCTCCGCCAAAAGTGTTGGAACACTTTAATAGGCCTACTTCAAAATGCCCCCCTCCCCCCGGACAATGTTGAATCCTGAAATTTTGTTCTTGCCACCCTACAAGAACCCAACATTGATTGGTGGGGATAGGGAGGGGTGTATGGATAGAGAAAGCTCCAAGCCTCCCAACCCAAGTTGACATGATTTCCTATATATCTCTTTAAGAGAAATACGGCAAATAATCGAGATACCAATAGCTGCCGAACGAGATACCAATAGCTGAATACGGGAAAATTCAGAGAAAAATATAACTTTTGAAAATATGAAAGTCTGCCGGAGACCCGTTGTTGCGTGTAGCCCCAGGAGATAGGTAAAGTTACTATGGGGGTCAAATATTTGAACTGCTCTAAATCTATTGAAATATAGCTCAAAAAAGTCAATTGGGTCACATGTGTGTGGTGCTTCCTTTCCAAGATATTTGGAAAATAGGCTAAAGGTCATTTGTTTATTCAAGAAAGGTCAACAATTGTAATACCAAGATTTCTTTGTAAAAAATATTAAAAAACATATTTAATGATACTGATTCAAAATAATGCTTTTTATTTTGCATAGGGTTGGTTCCCTTTCATAGGGAGGGGTATAATGTCCCCGTCCCCATAGAGTCCTTCAGGGAATTTTGTACCCCTTATAACAACAAGGAGATGCCAAAAGTGCAAAAGCATTTCATATTTGGATTCAGTATCATTAAACATTTAAAAAAAATATTTTTCCAAACAAATCTGGGTATTGCAACGGGTGACCTTTCTTGAATAAACAAATGACCTTTAGCCTATTTTCCCAAATATCTTGGAAAGGAAGCACCACACGCGTGTGACCCAATTTACTTTTTTACGCCTGCTTACCTAAGGAATAATTTGAGCTATATTATATTCGATTTAGAGCAGTTCAAACATTTGACCCCCCCATAGTAACTTTACCCCTCTCCTGGGGCTTCACGCAACAACGGGTCCCCGGCAGACTTTCATATTTGCAAAAGTTATATTTTTCTCTGAATTTTCCCGTGTTCAGATATTGGTATCTCGTTCGTCTAACCACAACCTCTATTATGTTCGGAAGAGACGATCATTCAAGTAGTGTGGCGATATACACCCTAGATATCACAAATAACTCAGAATAATTCCATAAAAAAGTGGTAAAATATTTTACACTGTGGGCTAGACTGTACTATACGGTCTCACAAAACCTAAAAGCCCTACTTGTTCCATACCTACAGGAACATAGAATGAATATTTAGGATTAACATATATGTCATACGAAAGCTGGCGACATTTGGTGAAATATGATACCAAACATGCCATAAATGTGTAGGCCTACCAAATTCCCCAACTACCCACCCCACCCCACCTCACCCATCCACCCCCACACACCTGACACCTACATACTTCAGTAAATTAGTAGACATCATCATACTAATGTTATATTCATAACAAATTATCATAATTTGTGTATCGTTTGCTGTACATGCAACATTACCTAGTGGAAATAGGATCTGGAGGGGGGTAAAATTGACCCCCCTGTAACACCCCCGTGCAGGTGATTGAAAAACGTGTCCACCCTAGGTATGTTACCTATGGCCCATAGAAGCTACCCAGATAGGACACGTTTTTATAGCATGAGATGGCAGTTTGCAATGAAATACTAGGGTTTTCCCCCTGGGTATAGGTGTTATCCCCATGTCGAGTAAATCTTTTGGAGAGAGTTTTACGATTAATTTTGATAAGCCTCATTATAAATCTCTTCAGACAAGCGATATTATTGAAATAGATTTGGATTTCAAGGTAGAATGGGGAAATGGAGTGTATCATAAGCTCGATAATCACTCAAAGCCATTTGATTTAGTTCTTGAGGTAAATATAATAATTTTATTAAATATATAGATATAGAACCTCGAAGAAATCAAAAATCAAATTTACTTAAGCCAGATAACTGGGGATCTTCATACGGGAGGAAATAAAATTATCAATTTGAAAACACCAAGAAATAGAAGCGATGCGGACTTCTGGTGGTGTTTGTATCCGATTTTACTGCACGTCTTAATGCTGACAAGCTTGATAAATCAGGTGGAACAATGACTGGAAATATTGATATGGATAATGATGAAAAAACAATGTTGCTACGCCAATTTAAGAGACAGATGTTGTAAATAAACAATATGTGGATAGTATGATAGAACACGAACACGATACAAAACCTTATGACTTAGGAAGATATATCGTCTCTCCTCATGAAGATTTATCTAAAACATTGATTTAGATCAGGGGTTGTTGGTATAAAAAACAACATCGCTGATAGTAGCCAAAATATTGTAAATAACAATAGAAGGGAAATTACGATAAGTTAGATGTTACACATCAGTCAAATCCTAATAATAAACTGGGCTCTATGCAAATAAATCGCGATCTCCTCCAACGTCTCTTTTATTCGGTATTAAACCAGGGTCATCTAATTCACAGCATTATTAAGAGGGTTAACATTAATGTTTCATGGTGATAACGGAATACCTTCAGCAATAGTGTCTAATAAATGAATATCAAATTCTCAGATTAGATACATGACACAGGTTTTCCCCTCCTTAAGGATTGCTCAAGATGTTAATATTGATGCTGCTTCTGATCAGTTGAACCATATTACATTAACATACAATGGGAAAACCACATTATGGATAAATGCCTTAAATAAAATAACAAATAATATTGATCTGGGAAGACTTTTTTCTATTACCATTAGTGATGAGGAACTAGGTGTCCTTTCTTTGTATGACAGAGAACTTAATAAACAAGAAATTGTTGGACACTTTGTTGATTATCATGTTAGAAACTTTACAATGATGAAGTCTTGATAAAAAAATATATGAAGAAACCTACAGCACCACCCAATATATACCCGGAATTATCCGAAAATACTAAACAAGATGAGGGAATAACTTTTAGGCTTACACGAATATCAGATATTAGAGATTTTCTTGAAAAAGAATTAGAATCACGTGGACGATACAGACGAAGGTATAAATCAGCTGTTTATGTTAATGCTTGAGCTGGCATTGTTAGTGCATGTGCCGGCTCATCGGCGTTAGCGTCACTAGCTACTGGGGTTAGAGTCGTTGTATCTGTGGCTCTTGGAATTGTAGTGGTTGCGTCAGGTGTTTTATCTGTAATTGGTCCTGGAATTAGTAAACTTGTTTGGAAAAAGGTTGAAAAACATAAACAAATTAAGTTTATAGCAATGTCAAAACTTTCTCGTTTCAATGGACTTGTGTAAAAGGCTTTACAAGATGGAAATATCAATAATGAGAAATATCAAGTAATACTTTAGGAGACGGAAAATTATCGTGAACACAAATCGTAAATAAGAAATAAAATACGGGCTGAAGTTAAAGACATGACTGAAAGAGAGGAAGAAATCCGAGAGGAGGCCGAAAAAGGTAGTTTTGAGAAGGCAGGAGATAGCTATGAAAAATCTCCAGAGTGTGATGACTGCTAAGGATGACTGTGATGAGGTTATCAAAGTTATTCTAGAGAAATGGGAAGAGGTGCCACCTGAAATGAAGGAAAAATAAGGGCTAAAATAATGTCTACCTTAATATGTTTTGTGGGTGAGGGTCAACAAAATGATAAAAAAAAAAATTGGCGTACATTTATCTTAAAATATCAGTAACGTAATCGTTTATATTTTTATCACATAGCTTTTCAAGCATTTTCGTTTCTAATTTTCTATAACATTCATCCCAGGTTAAAGGTTTTACTAAATCGATATACAAATTGTTTAGTTTTACCACATAAAATAATTTCTATTGTAGACACATTATCTATTTTCTGTTTGATTTTCTATGCTAAACCCCAGTTTTATTCTCTTTCAGTCATTTCCTCTGGATATAGGTCTTTATATTTCCGAAAGAATGCTTTCTTTAAGTCTCCATCAATGCATGATTATGTAATTCATATTTTCGTTATTTTCTACCATTTCACCTTCATCGCTAGTGTCCGTTTCATTAAACATTGTTTCATTTTTTTAGTGTCTCATAGACTATTAAATTTGGTGTAATTATTTTTTGGAGAGAGATCTTCTTGTTCTGATTGGTTATCCTTTTCATTAGTTTTATCCCTAATTCGTTTTCAAGAAATTGTCCTATTGGGTCAACTATTTCAAAATATGTTTTAGATATTGCTTAAAAATCATCATCGCTAATGGACCATGCTTAAATACACCACTCTGCATATGCTGACATTGTATACCACAGGGTGAGTAAAAAAAAATTGACCCTGATTGTGTCCGCCATTTTTAATTTTTAAATAACATATATTCATCATATACGGTATCATCGGAAAGCCTATGTCGTTATCTTTAATTTGCTGCAAAGATAATTCCAATCGGTTAAGTATAGGTCGAGCTACAGTCTTTTGAATCAAGTAGTCATCTTTTCTCCCTATCCACGGATTCCAATTTGAATGCACGGCGGCCAAGTAAGCAAATTACTCCCAAAATGATGATAAAGGTATGCCAAAGTTTATGTCAAAAAAAGTGGTATCTTAAAGTTGTAAAAGCCAGTGATAATGGTAAGTTTTATTTGAAACACTTTTTTTCAAGATGTGGCATATTTTGGTCTACAAAAATAGACAATACTTTAAACCTTAAAATGTTGCAATCGATGTATGTTCCTTCATATGGTATGATTCATTTCAACTCCTCTAGTAAATGATACATGTATCAAGTTAATTTATTTTTCAAATGATTTTATGAGTGACGAGGACGTAGAAACGTCAATAGGGCATCGATGGTAAATTGTTACTGGAGTCGGCCGGCCAAAGGATCAAAATATAACTTTTGACGGCGTTGTTTGTTACAAAGTTCCAACCTAGTGGTTTCATACCATCACCACTACATTTTTTAATTTTATGGTAAAAAACGGCCAAAAAAAGGTCAAAAGTTTCCAAAAATAGGTGAATCAGTCGAAATGCATTCTTTTCTTCAAATACTCTATCAGAACTTGTTTATTTACCTTCAAAGGAGTCATATTTAAGTGAATATAATGGAAGCCATTCCAATTTATAAATTTTGGGGTCAAAAGGCCAAAAAAAGGTCAAAATTCTAAAAAAATAGGTAAATACGTGGAAATGCACCCCTTTCTTAAAATAATCTATCAGAACATGTCCATTTACCTTCAAAGGAGTCCTATTTAAGTGAATATAATGGAAGCCATTCCGATTTATAGATTTTGGGGTAAAATTGGCCAAAAAAGATAAACATTTTCCAAAAATGGATACCTTAGTCCCAATACCTTCGTTTCACCAACATTTTTAAGGAAACATTTGCCGTTACATCTCAAGGAAACGTCAATAAGTAGCTTTAGTGCTTGTCATTCTAATGCCCAAAATAAGGTCAAAATTGTTCCAAAATGGTTAAATCACTTACATCCAAAGGTGTCATAATAAGTGGATAGAAAGCTAGTTGGCTTAATTGAGAGATTTGGGGGTTGAAATGGGCACATCCATTATAATGCCCTCTTTTTAAAGTAGGGCATATGAGTGTTTCACCTTTTCATCAGGTGAAATTATGTATTCTTTTTGCACACTAGTCGAAAGAATTATATGGGTTTACATCCCACGGGATATAATTAAGTAAACATGGTAAATAGACTGCTAGCCAGTCATAGATTTCGGAGTAGAAGTGGGTCAAGAAAGGTTAAATTTCCCCAAAATTTATCAAATTCAACTAAAATGGGAAACCAATTGATAAAACGTGTGACTTTGTCCATATTTTTTATTATTATCCTGTGAATTTGTATAGATTTCCATTGAATATTAAATAGTTATTAGGGCCAGGGTGTTGATTTTTCTAGATCTCGGATGTTAAGTTTAAATGGGCAAAATTACCTGACATTTATAATCAGCTAAATTACTTTTTTAATGATTTTAAAAAAAAAACTACATCTTAATATTGTAACGTATATGTATTTCTTAGGGCTATACATTAGAATAGCAGAACTAAGATATTGTATAAAATAATCATGTTCTTTGAACTTATTCGCATTCTGATGAACACAAAGGACCACACATGTTATAATTAATTAGTTTTATACTTTGAAATTTTGATATGCAAATTGATATATCTGGTTCTAAATTGGAAATTGTAAATAATTTTTATTCCACGAGAAATTATTCTAGGCTACTCATAAGGCTTTTTGTAAGTTTAGTATTATGTATTATACACAGTGATCTATCAAGGATCTGAGGGTAGGCTGCTCTTGTTTGAAATTTGGACCTGAATTTGATCAATATTAACAGCTAAAAAATATCCATCAACCTTGTCCCGTTTTGGGTGAATTCAGAGGCCCCAGTGTCTGTGGTGGATTTCCTAATGCACAAGAACCCTATAATTATTTTGCTCAACCATGTTGGAGAAATGACATTTTGGACCATTTAAACCATAACTGAATATGCCGTAAAAGTGGGACAATGACTGTTTTTTTTTTCCATTTCGGGTTCTTTCTTTACTAAATGATCATTCTGACTTGTTGATTAAAACCTAACAAAATTAAAATAAAGATTCAACTGCGATTAGAATATTAATGATGCAGTTTAAATAATCAAATTGGGAGATATTTTCTCAACGTAATTATGCATTAACCCTCGTTTTACCAAGGATTGGGGTTATAACCACCCCCACCCCCGTGAACTTTGCTCCGGTGCACTACAATGCCAAAAGCTTTCGTAAAAGCTTTTGGGTAATCTAGTCGGGCTCTCAGTTATGCCCAGTTGGGAAATGGTGTTCACTTTATGTTTGAAGCGGTTTCTAGACCAATATTTTGCGTAGATAACGAAAATACAGGTCGGGTTTGATAAAATGTGCCCAAGTGCATTTCCCGGGAGGTGCTCCTACAAGGGGGTCCGAAAATAGGTTGAGTGTTTTCCAAGTTTTCAATGATATTTTAGTTTATACGGATGTTTCAAACACGAAAAAGCCAATGAGCTACTTTTTAAAATCCAATATGGCTGCCTTCTACCTCAAAATCCAAAAAGGCTGCCAAAAGGGCACATTTTAAATAAATACTGTAGGCCCCCTGGCCCAATTCCAAATTCAATGATATTTTAGTTTATACATATGTTTCTGAACACGAAAAAGCCAATGAGCTACTTTTCAAAATCTAAATAGGCTGCCTTCTACCTACGTATTTTAATAAATAATGTAGGCCCCTATTCCAAGTCTAAATTCAATGATATTGTACTTTATACATATGTTTTTGAAGACGAAAAGGCCAATGAGATACTTTTCAAAATTCAAAAAGACTGGCTTTAGCTGAGAAATAAAAATGGCGGCCAAAATGACCGTCACAATGACGTATTAACATATTCAACGTCAAATGATTATGGTATTAGTACCTTAGAGTTATTTTTGGACAAAAGCAAATCCATGATATATGTTTGAAAAACAAAAATGGCTGCCAGCCTGTTAAAATATGTGACCTACTCTGGCAAACCAGGGAACACATCACTGGACACGGTTTTGCGTTATTTGCTCTGAAAATCATATGACAAATTTTTGCAGATTTTCAAATTTCCTAATTTTGTGTTTTTGAGTTATTGACTTCATAAGCTATCAAAAATGAAAGAGTTTGTTAAAACAAATATTTAGTTAATAATATTTAGCATAATTATGCAAAATCCCATTGGCTACTGTACTTAACTGGAACAAATTGCCTCATTTCTTAGAATGCCAAAGCGGTTAAAATCCTCTAGCACCATACCCAAAATAAATCATATCTAAAAAGTATGCTGATATCATTTTAAAGCTCATGTTCTTGTCATTACTATTATCTCAAAATCTGAAAATGTTGAAAATCCGACTTGTTCCCTGTTTCGTCAGAGCAGGTCACGTGTTCAAAATTGCAGCCAAAATAAATTAAAGTATGGGAGAGATTTGAAAATGGAGTCCATAATTATCCCTCAACGTATTAACGTAAAGTTAGCAGTAGGCCTACAAACATAGGTTGTAAACATAGGTTGTTTACCATTTTCCCCAAAGGGTTTGTGATAATAGTACCATTTGCGATAAAAGCTGCTGAAGTACACACACTGGCCAAAAGTATTGCAACGTGCAGAAAACGAAATTCATAATCACCAATTGATTTCAAAATATACCATGGATTCTTGACCACACAATACGTATTAAATTATAAAGTTGTGGTTTTCATACAGATGCTATTCCCAGAATCCAAGATGGCGAAAAAAACTTTTATTTGATAGTCGTGTTCCCTAAATATGGCAGATTAAAGGAACAGCGAACCATAACTCCAGAAGGAATACAGACACAGAAACAAAAGAAATGGCTTCAAAACAGCCGCTTAATGAATTGTACGGGTTCATTAGGGTTTACTTTAAATGTTTATGGGAGAAAATAATAGTGGTTATGTGAACCGGAAAAGAGATAAAGTCAATGGAAGACAGTGGTCTTCGAAAAATTCGAGAAATTCGGAGACACACGAAATGCAATTCGAATGATAACTCACGTGGTTTACGTAAATCATGTCTAATTACACGACAAATTGCATGACAAACAGCACAATGTCAACGGTGCGACTAAAAAGTTATTTTCAATTTAACACGTGAACTCTTTCTTGCCATTAAATTTCCCGAGTCCAACGGTGATGAACATGCTCCCATCTTTTATTGACATTATCTCATTTTCGGTCCATACAACCGCACAGATTTTTAGAGTAGACCATGACAAACCTGTAAATGTCAATTAGCGACTATTTTGCAGCTTTTTTGACGTTCCTGTGCCTGTTTTTCTTCTGGAGCACAATCGGCAAGTTATCATTAGGCAGTTCCTTTAACCCGCCATATTAAGGAATCATAACAATCAAATTAAACATTTTTCGCAAAACTTAATTCTTGAAAGCAGCATCTGTTTGAAAAGTACAACTTTGACAAGGATTACATAATGTGTAGTCAGGAACTCCTGGTACAATTTTAAATCAATTTTTTAATATAAATTGCTTTTCCTCATGTTGCAATAATTTTGGCCAGTGTGTGTAGGTGCACATTTTAACAATATATATTTAAATCATGCTCTTAAATGTACTTGTCCTGCTAAAACACCTACGTGTACTGTTACATAAGCAAACCAAGTCAAAGTGTACATTATGAAGACTGTCAAAGGAAATCCAACATGGCTCGGTGTTGATTCAAAATTCAGGTGGCAGCTTTAACATCGTGATCTTTACAGTCTCAATTATTCAAAATTTTCAATGACACTTTCAATGGGAATTTATTGTTCACCATCTCGTCCTCGAGTAGGTAGTCTTCTTCGTCTTCAACAGACTCCTCGTCTGAGAATGCGCTCAGTTCAAATCCAACCAACTCTTGGGTACCACATTCCTTTGCAAACTCTGGCTGCTCATGGATGGTGTAGATATGTTAGGTTCATTTGTGTCACTTTGATTGTCCTTGTCATTGCACGTAGAAAAAAGACGCAGGTCATCATCATTGGGCAGTGCTGCACCTTCGAACCAGACTGGAAGAAGAACACCATTTTCAAGTCTCCAACCATAATTGAGAGGATCAAGCTGCTTGTACAACCCATCTAGGCAATTGACCATACCGTTCACCACAAAGTTTACACGCTGGATGTGGTATTTGAAAGACTTGCTGTCCGGCGGTAGCCTCTGAGATTTACAAACATACCATGCACATAATCATTAATTACTAAAGTTGAAAGTTCTTGTTGGGTGCGCACCAGGGTCTTGTAGAATCAGGTCCACATATAAATCTTGGCGACACAATTCTTGCTAGTACAGTTCAGCTAGCAGTTTCGCGTTATCGCCAAAGTCCATGGTCTAGACCGGCCGATTAATTTGCAAAGTTGTAGACTTGGAGAAATAACTGCAGCTTGGTCCACAGGTACTAAGTGCGTTAAAGGTGAACTCTTTGTAGAGGCAGCACTGGCAAAAAAACAAGATCCTGCTGGTATTCTAATGTTAACCTTTGTTTTTCCAAAGGCACCAAGTTTTGTGCAGCTCTGACAATTCTAGCGACTTTCCAGAATTGTAATAAACAACATAAAGTTTTATAAACTGTTATCCAAGTTCTCCACCTTCTGTTTTCACTCGCTGGAATATCTTTTCAGCTGGCAAGGAAAAATGGCTTGCAGCATAATTTGTCCTTAGCAATTTTTCCCCATGATGCATCACACATCGAAGACCAATCGAAATTTCCCAACCCTTTTCAGTTCGCTGAAACATTTTTCGGAATAAATCCCACATCCGACACCTGATATGTTTTGACATAGCAATTACACAAAGTCTATTTTTTCATCAACAGGTGTTGAAATCTTGCTTCCGCTGGGTAAACAAGAACGCTGTATACAGTTCTTAGAATGAGACATAAGACCCTGTGCTCATATTGTTCTCTTGCTGGGAACATCTTTCCGACAAGCTCACAATTCTAGTCCACTTAACAGGTCATCAGATAAGTCAGGCTTATTGCCCAACCCTAGCTTTTTTATATTTATATTTCCAGTTCTCACTCATAATTTTTTGTTGAATTTGTACATGATCTAATAAACAAAGTAAATATAATATTCAGGGAGTATGTCACAATACTAGTTTAAGAATGTGGAGTTTGGTGAAATCCTTAATATAAAGGAGAGATTGGAGAGGTTAGAGTTACACAGCAGCCACCCCATTAACAAGTACTAGAGTTAGGCTAGTTTTTTGACCTGCAATGAGTGGCAGACCTGGACAGTTTTTACATAGTGCCAGGATTTTTGATATTGTTAATTCCTTCCACGTGCGCTAGTCCGCTATAATTATTCTTCTGTCATCTTGAAGCCAAAAGTGCTGGGATAAAAATAGGATTCCAAATTGTGGACAGATAGAAATCGTGGTGAGACATTTTGGGAACTGATATACTGTGAATAATTAGTGTCGTCGAGGGACTTATTCAACCTTGTCGTCTTGAACTGCTGGACAAAGTGATCTTTAGGACCTGAGGAATTTATTAGTGTGACTTTGCACTGTCATTTTTAAGTCCTTGTTGTCAAGGACATACAATCGTTGAACTGCAACACGCTTTAGGGAACTCTAATAAGTATCATAATCGTAAATATTGTGTTGTTTTTTATTATATGTAATGTTCTTTTGGAAATACCAAACTCTTGAACCAAATCTGATTAATTAAACGTCATTAAATCTGTGTTCATATTATAAAATTCAGATCATTTGTGGACACGGCTCATTTGTTTGTTGAAAGGGTCTTTCCGCCTTTGACGGTCCACGAGACATCAGAAGGCAATTATGATTGATTTACCCATTTGTGGATATTTTGACCATTTTTGGCCATTTTTTTTAAATTAAAAAAAAAAAGAATGGCCAACACCCTATACACTATTGTATGTCCCATTGTTGAAGAATATGTTTACATTTTGTAACAAAATTTACGCCGCAAAACTTGTTTTGAGCAGATTTTTGCTGTAATGGGCCGGCCGTCTCTATTCTGCAGGGGTGTTTCCATAAGGTGACACCCTGTTTCTGACATAACTTTCTGATACCTTTGAATTCGGAAACCTTAAACGGAATAAACACATAAACCGTGTGGTTATTCCGTTACGGTTTCAGAATTCATAGGGTGTCAGAAAGTATGTCAGAAAAGGGTGTCACCTTATGGAAACACATTTGCACGGCAATAAATCGCGCGTTTTTATCTGGACACTGATTGCTCGCTGAACGCCGTTCATATTAATGGAATCCGTGGGACAGGAGGCAAAACGACTATTGATGATGAAAACAAAAGTAGCGCGGTCTCTATCATAACCTATCATTAAAGAGGAATGAAACAAAGCTTTCAGATGATACCACATATGTTAGAATCCACCTGGCACCAAAAAACATCTCGGCATGTTTTTCGATCAGTAATTGTGCCAAAGTCCTGACCATTTTGAAAGTTTTCAGAAAATATACATTTTATTGTCTAGCTCTTGCGCTTTCATTAATACCTGGACCTTGTAAAAAAAGGTATAGAAATGGCTGAGATGAACGCCGAAAGACGCAGCCGCCCAAACCAAAAGTTGGCAGTTTTGTTTTTTCAATGGGCATTGCCGTGTGACTGGTAGACAGGTCTATCCAGGGAAAAACTGCCATTTTGTGGGGTCAAACTTTTCTCAAACGGTTTTATGTTCTAAACGCAAACTCTTTCAAATAAGCTTGGGGGCTACCCTTAATTTTTCTAGACCCAAGATGGCGGCCAAATTACAAATTTGCCGCCAACTTACATAAAAAAAGTAGGTTGAAAATTGTAATTTTCAGATTTTTCCGGTGGTTCTGATATCTTTGACCTATGTACTTAAATTCCAGCTGAAGCACT
>JAMKCH010029628.1:0-50468 GCA_023653785.1 Ophioderma brevispina | reverse complement strand
AGGAATTATTTCTCCCCATGTGATTTTCAGATTTGAAAAGTTTCATCATAAACTTATATGCACATCATGCAACCGGTTTATACAGTTCTATAAACAGGGGAGGCCAACCAACATTTATCTTGCACAAACTATGATACAAGAACTTGCTCTAAAAGCATGTAGTTACCACAGGTAAAGATAAGAAAACTAATTTTTTATGCTTACCTGCATGCCGCATCCTACAAGGAATGATACCAAGAAAGGATAAGAAACCAGAACGGGCAAGAGTCACATGGTGCCCTTAAATAGGTTAACACACACACATTCGGTTAAGCATGGTTGTTATGAGAAAATACAGTATTCCAAAGAATGCATAACATGGTCATGCAAAACAGTTAAGGAAACTTTTTCTTTGAATTTGAACCCATAGTCAGGCAAATTTGTCCATTCAAAGTTAATTGCCTCTAGGCTGAAATTCCTCCTTTTTTTCTCTGTGAAGCACGAGAGGCCTTGATAAGTGATATTCAATGATCTTGTTATTATATTTCTACTTGATTAACACATCACTTGCAATTGTGATGCAAGATTCACAGGGCATTTTTAAATTGAAGCCCGTGCAGCGTCCCCATGTACACAAGGATGCCACACCCGATTTACACCTCGTCTAGGACATAATAGACCCCAAACTAGGCCTACTGGCAAATTTCCTAGTTAAGTGCTGATATCGGCAGAGTTCAGAGTTATAATTTAAAACTGACATTGGATTCAATCCCATCCCATGCGATACATGCACAACAACAATATCATTAATAAAAACAATGATTTCGCTTCACTTGCAATCAAACTCACCTAAAATTCCAGTTCCAAGAATAATGCTATGGTGGACAAATGTCTTTGAAGAAGAAAGAAAAAGAAAAAATGTGCACCTTTTTGAGTAAGATATTCTCAATTGCAGGCTAATGTATCTCCCGGGACGGTCTTCATCGTGCAATTTATGTAACATCAATGGGCATGTTGCCGCCCATCTCTCAAAAGTTGTTTACCATGCAGTGATCCTTTTAATATTGGTGTAAAAGGGTATTTCATGATAGAATCCACGCTCGTCCCCCCCGGAATGCCCAAAAGGATCAAGAGTTTGTATTATACCTGAACCATAGCCTTATTAATACATGTGGCCCAAACTCACTTGCAAATTCACTATTTGCTTAAACCCTAAAAACACCCACTGGCAAAAAACCAGCATCAAGTTAATCCACATTGCAAAATTTTCTGGTTGGTCCACGGAGATAAAGAAAGATTAACACGCTGCGAGTTGCTGGTGTTGGGACATGTTTCCATGAGACCCCATTTTTTTTTTTGCTTTTGTACATTGCCACGGGGCGGCTTTCTCCTCGGGAGATTGCCATAAAGGAACTGCTGCTGAGTGCCGGAAAGATGACTGTGGCCTTTTAGGTATCATTCCACCCAGGTTTTTTTATCTTCACCATGCCCACTATCCCCAAAGTACTTCCGTGTTCTTTAGGAACGTCAAATGTATGTTGGACCCTTCTGAATTTGCAGAGGTGTCAAGGAATTTTGCCAAAACCCAGAAGTAATGCTAGTAAAAAAACAAACAGTGCTGTGCATTGCTTCCTCTCAGGAGATGGCTGAAAAAACCAATTGATTGTGTGAGTATCTGGTGGATGGAATGTGTTCCCTCAGGGGAGGCCCATTTGCTGCCATTGCTGGTGGAACATCAATGCTATTCTGCCAATTTTGTGCGGAGGGTAAAACGGCCCAATTGGGACAGTTCTAAAGCATGTTTCCTGCGGGTTGCTGTGGGATGTCTAGATTTAAGAAAGTAGTGCTGTGCAATGCTGGTGGTACCATTTGTTGTAGGGGGGGGAGGGGGGCATCCATGTTTGGGTAAAAGAGTGCCAACTCTAAGAAAATTTGCAAACACCCAAAAAAAAATACAGGTGTGCCTATTATAGGCAAGTTGCATACAAGGTATACCACCCAAGGGCAATGTGACATGTAATTAAACTTGTTTAAAGTCAAGCAACTAGCACATTTCACAAAGATTTCTTCAATTTGCTTGCAATGATAGTCTAGCCATTGGAAGAATTATATTTACACCATAAAAATAACATACACAAAACAGATAGGGACATTAATTAACTGACGTAAACTTGTAGGCTATAAAATAAGTTGCCGTCATTGTGTTATTTTGCCATCTGTGGCATGAATATCATTAGAATCGTAGATGTACTCATGATAATAAAAACACACCAAGGTCCACAGTCTGGTCAAATGGACATGGATGCCGGGGGAATCAGTGTGTGTTCTCTTGTGTTAAACGCCATTTCCGTAGTCCGCTGAATTAATTGATTTGTACGAAATGGTAGTTGATTTCTATTCAAACCTGTACCAGTGCTTGATGATAGTGGAGAGATCGAAAGTGATGTTACCTAAAAGCTATTCCCATTTGACCTCTTACACTGTCTTTGAGGGAAAAATGTGGAATTCCAGTAAATTAAAAAAAAAACCATATCCAGGTATTTTTTCTCCAAAACCAAAATAGTCAATATTCACAGGATATGTCTAGGGCCCATAAAAATTTTGTTGACAAGACCTTTGAATTCAGTTTCAAAAATCATAAATGGTACCCCCAGTAATTTAAAAAAAATCTTCATCTTCATCATAATAATCATCAAACAATAGATTTTGCTTATAACTGCTTTAAATTTTTTAAATTTTAAGGGTAACTAGGAATTTTGCGGTTCTCGGCTTTCGCGATCGCCTATATTAAAAAAATAAAGCCGTAGGCGCTCCATGACCTTTGACCTTGGCACATGACCTTTGACCTCATTTACATATGAGGGATACATGGTGCCTCCTATGACACAAGTTGGTTCCATTGAACTTCAGTTTCAATTGAGGTCAATTTTACATTTTTAGTCGATTTTTCAAATGGAACTCACATGACCTTTGAACTTTTCAAAGACCTTTGACTCCTTACACATTGGGGATTCCATGTGCCTATGACAAATGCTTGGTTCCAATTGAACTTCCAAACTTTTCAATTTAGGTCAATAAAAAAAATTAGTGGACACCATCACACACACATGTACCCACACATACACAGCACAATGGATTGCTGAGGGTTCTGCCAGCTATAGCTGGTGGACCACAAAATCCCATACATCAATTTTCTTTCAACACCAGGGAAAAATTCTTAACATGGGAAGCCTTAATTTCCAACCCCAAATAAGGAACAAACGTGTGGGGGGGGGCACTTGAAAATTCCAAACACCTTAAAGTGGAGTCATGCTATCTTCAGAAGAAAAGCATTCTCCAGCTCAACAGTGTGAAATTTTATGGGTTAAAAAAATGAAATAACCGCTATGCTCGGTATTTTTGAAATCGAACGATACGACATTATCGGTAATGATCGGTATCGGCAAAATCTTCTTTTTTTACCGATTTCTATACCGATTAAATTCATATCAAAAAGGTCAACCTTGGAATTTAAAAAATTGTTCCAAACTGATGGGCCAAAACGGTTGATTGAAAAAATAAAACGAATAAAACGAAACTGAAACAATTAATTTATTATTTTATGTTACCAACAAGAGTGTGTATGTTGTTCCTAACTTACATTTGGCCGTTTGGTGTGGATTACCGCAAATCGATCTACAACTTTCTGACAGCTTATGGCTTGTGAAAACGGCGATGATTAAACACAAAAAAAATACACAAGAAAAATTGGAATCAGAAGAACCGAGTTTGAAATTTTTTAATCTGTAATCGGTTTATAACAGAGATAGGGTGCTCCATTGCATTTTCTGTTCATATTAAAATTTCTTCTCTCACACACCAACATACAATGGCCATGCGTTTAACTAGCCGACTTTCCGTCACACATTAAATTTGGTCAAAAAATAATTCTCTCTCTACCGGATACACGTGCCATTCACATAGTAATTGACAACAAATAAATATAATAAAATTATACATTTTCTAAAAGCTTTGAGTCCAAATGAAGAATACTCATACTTAACATTTAAGTACAGGGTGAACTCGAGGTATTATAGAGGGTGATTGTGAAACAATTAATTCATATCACAAATTCACAAATATTATAATTCTCAGAATGGAATGTGTCAATTGAATTACAGATCATTTATTTGGACTAGAAACAGTGTAAAACTATCATAGTGTGTTCACTATAAAAATCAAACATATAACTTTTTTTTTTAACCCCACCCTTTTTATAAAACACATTTATATGCAAGTAAAAACCCACCCTTTTTCACAATTCATTGGAAATTCCACAGCTGTCACACGTGGTTTCTTTTTACCACTATGTGTAGATAATTACAGAGTGAGATAATTTCCACTTTTTGTTTGTCAATTTAAATCCACTTTGTTCACCAAAAAATGCATTTGTATTTAAAGGGGAACCTCATTTGTGAGAACGTTGGACACTCTTTATGTGTCAAATTGGATGCATCCTGGCCAAACATGATTGCACAGATAATAATTAACATTTTATTAAACCCACCCACTTTTTAGTGTGACCCCACCCTTTTTACAAAATCACCCTTATAGCAATAAAATCCAGCATCCCACCTTTTACACTTTTAGAATTTTGAAAACCAACCCTTTCTTAAAGCGTGGGTTACCAACAGGACTATCAACTGATGTAAAAAAAAAAAGTATTATTTATTGGTTGGTACCTTTTGTACAGGTGAATCAAATTGGTTATTTTCAACAAATGTTATCAATAATTATTTAAAAAAAAAAAAAAAAAACCAAACTACAAAAACAAAAACTGACGCATTATTTGAACCTCCATCAAAATTTGTCCTTCAAGAGAAAATGTATACTTGAAAGAGTAGGATAAATAATTCCCAGGTCCGAGGTACATTGCTCAGAAGATTGAAGACGTTGTGGCTGCTTTTTTGCATTACTTTGTATCTAGAGTTACCTGGAATGTTCTAGTCTCGCTGTCAAAAAGATCCATCTCTCCCAAAGGCATTGAACATAAGTGATTTTATGATATAAGTGTCTGAGAGAATTAAGAAAGATATAGCTTTATTTTAATACCAAAAAAAAAATGCACCTATTTTTGACAAAGTGGTGAACTTAAAGGGGAGATGCCAAAAAACTTTCAAATTCCCATAGGTTTGTGTACAGGTGAGCCGCTGCACAGAGCGCTGCAGCCTCCCCCCTCTCTTTGGCCGAGTGGATTTGTCATAGCTCTGTTGGTAATCGAGATAGCCTAACCAAATTTCACACATATATTAACCAGTCTTTCAGCTTTGAAATGAGAACAAAATCACTTCAATATCTTCTGTACTTACAAGGATATGACAAGGAAACCCCAAAGTGTCGGAGTGAAAATGAAAAGTGGAAACCTCTACCTGTTTGGGTGTGTTTGAGTTCAAAACGCATGGACATATACACGTGCTTTATGGCAATTGTTTGCAGTCACACCACAGGACTAATCCACAACACAGTGATGATGACTCTAGTTTGAAAGCTTTTGTGATTTTTATGCCTGTTAACTGTTGTTGTACTTTCATTATTCTAAATTGGAATCTCAAAGAGATTAGCCTTGTTGCTTTGGAAGTTTTTTGCCTGTTTACCTACAAATCCTCGAAAAAAAGTTTTTGAACACTTTTATGTCTATACATGTAAAACGCTCCACCGCACCCCCATTCAATGTTGGGAAATGTCAATGTCTTGTTGAGTTTGCAAATGTATCAACATTGATTGGGGGAAGGGGGGGGCGGGGAGCCTTAGTCTGCCATCATTTTACATCTCACATCAAAAGCAATCACTTGTAGGTCATTCACAATTCAAGCACGAATTGGGACTTCGGTAATGGCACGTTCGAAGTGTGCGTGTGTTTTCGATGATTGTCTTTGTCCAATGTAAAAAAACATATAGATTCAGTGTTTTCTCATAACCTGTAAAAACCAACAAGTTCAATAACCATAACATTTTACATAAGTTTGTTACATGATATGTGCTTTTAATCAATGTAAATTCGTGACATCAAGTGTTCCTTTAGGAGCGTTCCCACATTCAACACGTATGTTAGGCTAGTTTGCAGTATTTGGTGAATATGGCCTAGCCGGCGAGTTTTGGGTATATCATTTTGTAACTAACACACACATTTTGTTTTATTTTCACGCTGCACATGATCTGTAAATAGGATGCGTGATTTCAATTTGTTGACAAGATGACTCAAGATTTTTACGGATTGTCATTTACACTTTTTGCCTAATACTTTCCAAGTTGACCCACTGCCAATATTGCAGAGTTATACTTATGACTCTTCTGACAGAAAAAAAAATTCTTGATCTCGACATGGCTCATGGTTCGTGATGTCTATTCAGCTATTATGAAATGGTGGCTAAAGATTGGTCTCTTATATTAATCAATGTCCCTTCAAAGTATTTATGATGGATAAATTGCTTCGTGACTTTGCTAAAAATTGGGGGGTACGGATGGAGAAATAGCTTCTACCGATGGGTTTGCTGGAGATGTCCAATTACATAACACCTTGGTATAAAGCAATCGTTGTTCTTGTGGAATTGCGTAAAGTTTAAGACAAGAACAACTACATTGTCCAAGGTCCTAACAAAAACGAGAGTTGAATCGTATGTAAAAGTGGAGAATAACGAATCACATTCGTTGGCGTTGATGTCACTTTTTTAAACTAAACCAACACATTATCATAATATTATGTATAATTTATATAACTAAACCCAACATACTTATTCATTCCTTAACTGTGGAATCTCTTTATGTGGATGTGAACGACAGTATCTTCAATACAACATAAATGGACATTGCTTTAACCTAACCGTGAGATTCGACCTCCCTCCTTCAGGTCAATGACTGTCCATAGATCTACAAACTGAGCTAAATGTACTGTTGTAAAATGCTCTCCATATTTTGTATCAAAAAGCCCTTACGACAAGTGCAAACCATTAAACGTGAAGAAATGCAACGCAATCGTCTCTTTCGCACAGCGTTAGTCCTTGCTGTAATTGCGTGTGGCTGCACCGCTTCTTCCAAAAAGCATAAACTCTTTGCACTTTAATGTTTACCGTTAATTATATAACTATTTTTGTTTATTGTCTTCACAAATATAACCTCAATTGTATCACCGCGATTTCAGGCACCACCAGACAATACACACACGATACACCACACACACCACTCTGTTTTATAACTTCTATCCATGGCTAAGTTCATCTATATCTATAGATTTTATATTATATATATTATATATAATATATATATATATATATTATATATATATATATATATATATATATAGATATATAACTCAATTCCAGATCATTTACGCAATAGCATTTCAAAGTTGAATGACTTAAGTAAGTTGATACCTATTTCTTTAATTCCAAGTGGAATTATTTTAGCCAAAAGCTTCAATCATAAGTGTAAGTAAACTCATGTTCATTTCCACTACTATGATTTACAGGGAAGGCTTCAGAAAAAAATATTACCACGGGGGTTCGAACTTGGTACCTCTGTATCCCGAATCACTGTCTTCCCCGCTTGAACCAGAGGATACACGACTGCTTTGTGTTTGTTTCAATCTGATTTTAGTTATGAATACATGTTGGGATTATTACCCTCTGTGAAGGTATTCAATCACGTACCCCAGAGAACTGTGTGCTCTGGCCAACGTTTTAATGAATTTTTAGAATTAAAAGGATCAAGATTTTTTGGTTGATACCGTGCATACCGTGCGATTTGTTAACAAATGACTATCATTTTCATGTTTCCACATTTTCCTTTATGATTACCGCGGCATACCGCTTTTGTTGAATCTATTGGAATAAAAATACGATAGACATGGTGTGGTTAACTTTGGCATTGATTAATTAGTCGTACGTTAAATAATTGTTTATATCACCCTCTGTATTTTTTTACACACAACCACGAAAAGACATTGCGGGATCTCTATGCACATAATTTCTTACAGGTACCACATATTTGATATTTTAGCTTGAAATTGTCCATACATATTCCGGCATGCACTCTACAAACATGTGTTTATTTTTCGCAACAATTTCTAAATGCCTAACGCTTAAACAACAACCCACCGGAAACAGACCACTATTTTTGGAAGCAGGGGTACAAGAAACTACCCACCTTTTAACCAGATTTGGGTATTTTTTGCATTTGTGAATTTTCTTACCGCGTTATGCTTTTAAAAAGTTAACAACACGTGAACACATAGTTTACAGTATAGTGATGCTTTCTTCCACAAGAATAGATTACATTATACATAGATCTTATTACACTAAGTCAATTTGCAGTCTGTAGTAGACGCACAATAAATAACAGCAGTTCATTTCGCGGAAGAGATGCGATTTGATTAGCAAAACATCTCCTCTGTCGTTCTTGGCTCTCTGTCTCTTGTCTGCGGTCTCTCTCTATATATATATTAATTATATATATATATTATAGATATAGATATAGATATATATAATATATATTATATATAAAATAATATGAGATGAGAGAAGTGTTCATGGTGAATGAATGCAAATAGATGGAGCGCGCATCAGTAGAACATTTCCATTTAATTGGTATTAAAATTGACCGCTCCCTATACTACAGGACGTTCAATACCACTTTATACTGAATGAAGAACACAGGTTATAATTTATACCATGTGCAATTTGAGCACTTGCAGTACTTACTTTTAAAGTATGGGGAAAAAATCAAAATTATATGATTTTTTTTGACATTTACACAGGACAATCCTCGAAAAAAACGGTTGTTGACCACTTTAGTCTATACATGTAAAATGCTCCCCCGAACCCCCATTCAATGTTGGGACAAATGTAAATGTCTTGTTGAGTTTGCCAAATTGTATTCAACATGTTCGGGGGGGAGGGAAGGGGGGGGGGGGGGGGGCAGGGGAGCCTTAGTCTGCATCATTTTACATCTCCAAATCAAAAGGCAATCACATTTGTAGGTCATTCACCAATTCAAGCAGATTGGGACCTTCGGTAAATGCAGCGTGCGAAGAACTTTTTCGATGATCTGTAGATACGGGGTGATCGGTTAGACACTAAAAAAAAAACAGAATTCACCAAACACTTGTGTTTCTGCTCACAAAGGGTCACATGAGTTTTCAAGGTCAATGAGGTCACCAACATGAGGTCCTACCCAAGGACCATTGAGCCAAAATGTCATGAAAATGTGACATGTGGAAACAGTGGGCAATGTTGAGGGTTAAAATAGGTCAAACTTTGTACCACAGACGCACAACCCAAGCAAACCTAAATGTATGTGTCACTTGCTTTGCAGATGTCGCAAAAAGTCATACATACATCCAGACAAGTTTGTCTTCAGAGCCCAGAAAAATATTCCACAAAATGATTTAAAAGGCTATGATTTTAAAGCAAAAAGCACATTTTATTTGAAAGAGCGCCCCCAATTTTCCAAAATTTGAGATTTTTACAGGTTGCATTGGTAAATGGATACAGTAGTAAACTATAACCTGTGAATGGTTAAGCTTGACAAATGTCTAGGTGTTGCAACAAAGGAAAATTTTGTTATTAGGCTAATTAATTATGGGAGATCTCCGATATTATTTCAACGGCTGTTGGAAATGGTCTTCCAATATGAAATAGACGGGAAATAGCGCGATGTACGTGACTACGCTCATAGTTGTTTTATTGGTTCAGGCAAATCAAGTTGAGTCATTTTTTGAGGTGGCACTATTTCATCATGGACGGACATTTAATTTAGCATTTAAAGCTCTGCTCGTTAAGTACAATCTGGGATCCCAATTTCATTACAAATTGCTATTGCTTTATTGCTGTCTGGAAATACCAAGGTGCTCCAGTCCACAACTTGAAAAACGATTTGTGTTTGAAACAAACTCAACAACAATGGCTCCATCCACAGGCTATCAGCTGTACGAAGATGAAATGACTGTAATACTTATCAAAGGTTTAACTCAGTTTAATATGAGAACATATTGCAGTGAGTTGTGCACAAATATCTAATTTGAATTGCAAATCTGCCACTATTTTGCAATCACAATTTGTTGTATTACAGCGTTTTTTGTTACTTGTACATGTTACCCTGATCTTGGTATTTTTAGGAAGATTTGGCAAAAAGATTTGCGAGGGAGCATTATAATGTATGTAGGTCTAAAAATTTGGTTGAAGAAAGCTTGGAATTACAGTCCATTAAAAAAAAAAAAAAAAAAAAAAAAAACACAAAATTTGTGTTTTTTTTTTAAAAAAAAAAAAAAAAAAAATTTTTTTTTTTTTTTTTTTTTTAAAAAAAAAAATGTCCAATACCCATACGTAAAACGCGATCATAGGCACGGTGGACGCTGATGAAATTGAGAGAATGCTAAAAATTATAATAGCGCCCTCTGGCCAATAATATAGTCCAAAATTCACTTGTTAAAATTGCCCCCGAATTTGAAAGACAACACAAATGTGTTGGTCGCTATATGGCGTTTCAAGGAAGGAGAACAACACAGCAAGCAGAGGATACTAAAAATCACTCCTGCAAAAGATCGAAATTTTCAGGTGAAGCAGGGCATGTATTATGTTATCTTCGAATGACAGGGGCACATGCCTGTATGATCTGGTATCGAATTTGGCAGCGCGGTGTATCGGTTTGTTCAATGAACTGGCTGGTACATTAAAACTCACGCTAATTCTATAGACCAGTTAATGCAATGTTTGTAAACATGTTAGGGCCTGGTTCTTGAAATAGGTCAGCCCGACAGTTAACACTGGGCCAATTGTAACTGTTGGAGTTTTAATAGCTATGGGCCATGGCGATTCGCAGGAAGGGTCGAGGGCAACAAGAGAAGTGAGTAGATATATGGTGAACATTTCTTTGATTTAATCAGTCCCAAAAATTTTAGAGTAAGAGAAGAAGTTTTAAATCGTGTGTTGTAAAAGGCTTACTTAAACAAAGTCCTTTTGATTTGAACAATAACCTTTAAACTGTTTTTCGTGTTAAAATCTATTTATAAAATCATTTATTAAAGATTATATTTGCTCTAAGGAATTTTGGTTTTTTAAATCCCAAAAAGTGTGTTGTCACTAATTTCAGTCACCTTAGACTTAAAATAAAATAAATCTAAGAAGGGAATAAGAGAGATACTGGGGTGGTTATCCTTAAAAAAAATCGCTTGCGCTTCTATCCAAACGGGATTGAAATTTTCGGGCGAACTTGGCAGATGGGTCTTGGGGTGGAGACTCTTTATCAAGATGAAAACTGTATATACTGAAATTGGGCCCATGCCCTTTAACAATTGGACGATTTTTATTTCGCATCTGCTGAAAATAACATGTTATTGATCAAGGGACGTGCAAATATGCACGTCAAAAACACGTAATTGTTGATTACTCCAGCTTTGGGAGGAGTTTGGAATGCATGGAGGTTATAGAGATGGAGATTGAATAAGTCCAATCTACAGATAATTATTGACTGCCGCGTGATTACAATCATACAGTGGCTCAACTTCACCCAATAAAAGAACTGACAATTACACTTCAGACAACGGAAATTAGCTTTGACATTTGAAACTTAAAACTCCCGCAATTTCCCCCGCAAATATAGAAGATTTAATGCGATGTAACATTTTGCATTTTTTAATTTCATCGCAAAAAGTGCTTGTAAATATTGACATTTGAATATATTGGTTAGAAACTGAGCAAATTAGAGACGTTCACAAATTCGCAAAGGCGATTAAACGCGATTATTTTGCTAAAGGTGTATGGAATAGCGTTTTTTACAAATCTTCCTATCGCCAGAGGTTCTTCAATTGTATGGCGAAGTGAAGGGCAGTAATCAGTCCTGTCCGGTAATATCGGATACATTACGTTAAATCAAAGGCATACTCTCACAGGTTCAATCTACTGATTTCAACAATGGGATAATTCGCTTTTTATGTACTCACTTCTCACTATTCGTTTATGTCCCAGCTCCTCCTACCTCAGGTTTATCGGCCCTTTCACGGAGTGAATTAATGTTGAATGGAGCTTTTTTTGTTGGCTCTCCAGATACCGGCATGCGAAGATTACAATATATGCACCTGCTTCACCTGAAAATTTCAGATATTTCAAGTGATTCTTTTTGTAATCTCTGCATAGCTTGTGTGGTCTGACAGGTCCTATTTGCTAAATTAATTTCTTCACCTGAACATTTCAGATATTTATGTGCAATTGAGTTTTATAATCTCTGCTTGACTTGGGTTGTTCTCCCTTCCGGAAAAGCGCCCTATAGCGACAACCATTTTCGGTTGTCCTTTCAAATTCGGTTGCATTTTAACAAGTGATTTTGGACTATTATTATTGCTAGCGGGCGCTATTATGTTTTTTAGCATTCTCGAGAATTTCATCAGCGTTTCCACCGGTGCCTATGATCGGGGTTTTACGGTATGTCAACAAAAATCTCAAAACAGTACCCTAGTTGGTATGATGTTATGGTACCCCGGGTACATTGTACCTCAAAAATTACAAGTCAAAATCTGGGAACTTGGAGGTCATTTGAAATGCCAAACACTTTGCTAGTAGAGTCTGGGTATTGCTATCTTCAGAAGAAAGCACTTTTCTCACTCAACATTGTGTACTTACAAGTGTACAATAAATACATTGTACGGGTACAGTCTTATTCACTAACAAACAGTGGGGATCGGGCCTGACTGCTCTGTGAGGGGGAAAAATTCCCAGTCTTGGAAAAATTCCCTCTCAGGGGGATCACAAGGCCAATTTATTTTTCCCGGTCAGAGGGCTAAAAAAAGGCTGAGTTAGCATGATTTTTTGCAACTTTTTCCCGGCCAACGTCGTCGGGGGGGGGGGGGGGGGGTATACTTTTTACTTTATTTGCCCCCTTCCACCCCACCCCGCCTGTTATGCCACTGCTCACACCCGGGCACACACATACCCAAGTACGCACACAGATGACACACACACAAATATCAAAGAGGTTTTTCGGTCTCAAAAAGTTAATATTGTGGACATTTTAACTGGAATTATATGTTCTTGAAATTTATAGAGATTAGGCTACTTGGTATTTTTGCCATAATTCCAACTCCACAGGGTCCCCAGTTACCAGCAAATGGATTGAATCCATGGTTTCCCTAAACTTAAGCCAATGATGAAGTCGAAAATAGGAAATATTAATGAAACATGACCTAAATCACATTTCTTAATCTTTCCCTAGAGATGGCCAGTACATGTAATTGCATTTGACAAAAAACAACAAAAAACCCATGTGTGCTTGGCCAGATTCGAACCGGTGACCTCCGTAGTACCAGAATGGTGCTCTTGCCAAGTATAAGTAAGCTATAATAATAAAGCGGCATTATCGTGTTTCACGACCCACTCTTCTAATACTTTTGTACGTGAATGTTTTGGCGGGAAAAAAAGTGGGTCGTATAACACAATATTGCCAATAAAGCCAGGGCAGGGTTGGTAGAGGAGTAATATATTATCTATAGGTGTTAGGTCCGAAATGTGTCTTTCGCTTTCCTAGCGTAGCGGATTGCATCAAAATGGTAATTTACATGCAAAATATTTGATTTGAATTTTTTTCCCTCAACACTCATGTATGCGCTGGCCATCTCCAGGGAAAGATTCTATCCTTGTCTACCTGGAGAACTATGTAGTTAAAATTTCAAATCAAATAATTATTATAAATCAAGTATACATGACATCATGACAATTGACATTCAATTCATGAATCATGAAAATTGAAATGTATAAGATTATTAATTAAGCCTACTCACAACACTGAATATAAATAACATGTGTTTTAAGAGCCTTCCAAAAGGTTGTCGTCTTATCTTCACATTCTGGTATATCAGTTCTTACAACCATAGCATCATCATCATCGAAAATATCATCTCCAAGCCTAATCTCGTGTAACTGTCCGTTGTTGAGCCCCAAAGGGCCTGCATCACTGCCATCGTCCCCGGCAGGTTCGGCTGCACTGTGCTGCTGGGCTAGCTCCTCGGCCGCCTCCGTTAAAATGATTTCTTCTTCATCTTCCATGAATTTCTGATGTTGGGTTTACTACTGACGCTTTCTTTGGCGTATTACACATATCGTGAGTTGTTAATTAAGACTAATTATGCGATGCATTACGTTTAATTTCGTTGTTTACATTTGTGATTTTCTCCCTCAATCTGTGACTTTCCGATCAAAATAATAAGTTGTCACACATTGCCAGTTCGTTTACAATTGTCAACGGAAAAATTCCCAGTTACAATTGTTGAAAATCCCTCGCACTTGGCACGACCAACGTGAGCTTGAATTTACAGCATTTTAATCCTGTGCTTTTGAGAGGACAGATCTGCCCCATTTTTCTATGGATGGATAGATGTATGGATGAATAATTAATTAATTAAATAATTAATTGATTAACTAACAAGTGCATGAGCGAATGAAAGAATAAAATGCATGACTAAATAACCAAGCAATCAATAAATGATGATAATAATTATGATGCAGTTCAAACCTGAGAAGCGAGCGCTCAAATACACTTTTTCATTCATTCATATTTGATTTGAATGTTTACCTTTTAAGGCGTATTTTCCGGCGTATTTATTCTTTCCACTTCCTACTGAATACTTAGCCGAATAGTAATTAGTATAACAGCTTTGGACCAAAAATGTTTGCCGTAATGCAACCGACTAGCTCTCAAATCTCTCGAAAAACACATTAATTATAGGCCTAGCGTTGGGTTTATTACAAAAAGTAAATGACAAAAAACAAACAAACAAAAACAAAACATGGGGTACCTTCAATTTTGCACTTTGACCACATGATGTATGGCATAATCTTCCATGCAGCACAGCCTAGGATTTGTTTTTATATCCAATGTACCGTTTCAGCAATACAGCAATTATGCATATTTAAATTATATCAATTGCATAAATAAATGGCCCTTTAATTGGCCCACATGCACTTTGACCCAATTATAATTCACACAAAAGATGATGTATGACATAGTAGCCTTTCATGTAGCAAAGGAATTTTGCCTATCCGATGTACTGTTTCAGCAAGACAGCAATTATACATATTTAATTAGCTCATTTGCATACCTAAGCCACACATATCACATACTTTCACATTGCGGCAAGACTTCCATATGTACCCCCCTCTCATATATTTACATACAACATAAAATGTTATTATTTTAGCTGTTTATTCCGTTTTTGATCAAACAAGGCCAAAATTAAAATAAATTTTGTTACATGTAAATATATACGAGGGGGGTACATATGGAAGTCTTTCCCAGATTGCAAAACAAAGATGCGCACCATGCATGATATGCTTTCATGCAGCGAAGGACTTTTGCGTACCCGATTTACCGTTTCAAAAATATAGCAATTATGTTGATTTTTGCATATTAATTAGCTCATTTGCATACCTAATTTGTCCTAAATATGCCTAAAATCTAATCAGGTCGAGAACTCTTCAACCATAGAGTTACATTTACCCCCGGGGGTCTCACTTTTGGATTGGGTAGGGATGTGCAGCCGGGTGTGAACAATGAATATTTCTTGCGGTGTGCCCCAGGGCAGTATCCTTGGGCCACTTTGATTTCTTTGCTATATTAATGATGTGATTGTACGTATTTTACCCAGATTGCAAGCTGCTTTTATTTTATATGCTGACGACATGATAGTGCCATACTTTTTTCTCACAAGC
Source organism: Ophioderma brevispina (assembly GCA_023653785.1). NCBI lineage: Eukaryota > Metazoa > Echinodermata > Ophiuroidea > Amphilepidida > Ophiodermatidae > Ophioderma > Ophioderma brevispina. The sequence continues at coordinate 34,758 of JAMKCH010029628.1, read as the reverse complement.
ACCCAGATCTCATTTCAAATAAACTTGGCAAAGTTCTTGAATCATGTAGTAATTGGCTTGTGGGCAATAAATTGTCTTTACATCTTGGTAAAACAGAAAGCATGATTTTTGGCTCAAAAAGGAGATTTAAAAAGGTTGCCAATTTAGGCAAGAATGTCTAGCCGGGTCCATCTCATACTTGGTCAGATACAGCTGTGCCGCAGGGGTCAATTCTTGGGCCGCTATTGTTTTTTTTTATGATCCAAATTCTTAAATATCGTCTAGTGTGGACTATTATTAACACTTAAGTGACCGGGGGGTCCAATAGACTCCAAAATTTGTTTTTGAGCTGACCGCTTTATGCATAGGATTTTTTCGTCGATTTTTTTCAAATGTCTGAATTTTAAATGCGTTTCTTTTCATACAAAAAGCCGTTAATACATTAATTAGAGGGGGTCCCATGCAAATTTGATTTGAATCCGAGATACCATTTTGAGCGGTAATTGTGTTTGGAGCCCCCAGAGCTGCAGAGTAGTGTTTAAAGTATTTTCCGGTTACCGTACACAAATCATATTTAATAGCCTGTAGCATCGGAACGGACACGGCTAGCGGTCAAAATATTTTGCAGGTGACATGAGAATAAAAATTCCTTTAAAAAGGAAAGGGCGTGTCAAGGGGAAATAGCCATGTAAAAGGTATGGGAAGGGATTAGTACAAGTTGACTTATGTGATTTTTTGGACACACTTAGCCGAGGTATACATGAACGTAAATAATTTAACGCAGAGTGAATAGGGGGTTCATATCCCTCTAATACATTTACGATTTTTAAAGGAAAAAATGCGACCAATCAAAATACAACATAATACACTTTCTTCGGGAAAACAATCAACGCTATACTTAGCCACCACAAGGTTGACCACTGCAGACTCTCCAGCAGAACTAGAAGAAGCAATTCCGGATATTTTGCCATGCCGACGGTACGTAAAGTATGTAGGATTCGCACACTACCAACGTATTCGCTAACATTTTGTTTTAAATAATTATTTTAAGCCCTTAAAAAATGTAAAGCTCCCACTTTCAGCAACATTGTCCCCAATGCTTTCATATTATTTTTCTTAAATTTTACCTCTGTCCCACAAAGCTAATTTGTCAAATTGAAAATTTCACCCAGCATTTGTCACAATTTCAATGCATATACAAACTTAGAACATCGTTACTTCAGACATATTAACAATATCATTACACCGTATTTACTCGTAAATATCACATTCTATTAAAAGTGTGCGCTTTTATAGGTACAGGTACCACTGGGAATGCTCTAGTACTACTAAACATCCGATCTGTCTTTCCGACTAATGCGTTTTATCCCCGTGACCTAATGGACCTGATTTTGACATGCAGTTAAACCAACAGCCTGAGGTTTATTATCATGGTTTCATTCCATCAGGGTTATCCAAAAATCAAAAGTCATCTAGAGTTTATTTTGCGTAAAATTCCATTAAAACCGGCAAAACTTAATAAAGGTGGCTGATCCAATCAAATCCCGCCTTTTCATGTTTCCTAAAAAATGTAAGAACCTTATGATTAAGGTGCTGATCCAATCAAAATCCTATAACTAATGTTTCCTCGAGCCTCACTTACATAAAAGCATTAACTCATCAATCCAACCTTTGGATAGTGAACGATTTTGAAAACGTTTTTATTCATAACATCAAAAGAAACATTGCCTAATGGGCAATTTCGTGATACACAGCATAGTCCCCTTGATTACACCTAAAATGAATAATTATTTTAAAAAAGATAATTTTTATATCATCTGAAACGTTGACACTCAGCATGACAAAATAAGCAATCTATCATCTTACTAACCTTCACATACACTACATGGATATTCCCTCTGACCCTCCCCTTCTTTTTAAAGAATTTTTTATTTATTAGTATTGATAGCGATCGATCCGCCCCACGACCTTGCTATATGTGGTGCCAAACTGTAAGCCACCGTCATTCAATAGCACTCATGGGCTCAGCATTACAAATAAAGCATATATCATCTTACTAAGTTACCTTCACACTACCAGACACTGGATATTTCCTCTTGTATCCACCCTTTCCTTTTTCAAAGGATTTTTTATTTATTATATATTGAATCGCCCCCGCCCCACGACTTGCTGCACGGTGGTGCCACACGTTTAAGCATCCGTTCATTCCATGCACTCATGGCTCAAGCATTCACAAAATAAAGCAATATATCAATCTTACTAAACTTCACATACCAATTCCATGAGATTTCCTCTTGATCCACCCTTTCCTTTTAAAAGGATTTTTTATTTCTAATGATATCGCGCGCCCACGACTTGTACATGGGGGTGCCCACAGTTTAAGATCCGTGCATTCCATGCAATCATAACGATGAAAGGGCGTGGTTAAACCGCAAATTCACTGTAAAATTTCTTCAGGGAACCTCGCTGATATGCCTGTATGTTCTATACTATTTTAACACTAATATCTTTTTGAAATGTACGTTCAGGTTTTCGCTGGGCCTATCTTATGAGTCACAATCCAATGACGTAAAATTACACAACATTTTCATACAAACTATCACACATGTAGATTTTAGCGGATATAATCGGCACGAATATTTTCTGCAACACTGCTATTGAAAAGTAGGTTCAAAACAGCGATAGAGCAGGTAGGCCGAGGTCTAACCCGCCCAAAAATACAAGCTTTCCAATGGTTCCAAAATCTCAGTTGATGCTGTGAAATGTGGGGTCGAGGCTGAGGATCGCGTGGTGCCCCTTTTAATTATCTACTACCACTTTAACGTATAGAAAAGTTCTTATACTGCAGTCGCCTGTGGAGTGTGGATGTATATTTTTAAAATAAAATAGACATGTTCCAGACTAGGAAAGCTGCCATTTTTCTTGTCAAAGTTTTCTCAGCGGTTTCATCATTCTGAAAATTGACAGTTTGAAATTAGACTGAGGGCCACCCTGATTTTGTCCTAATTCAAAATGGCCGCCAACATTCGAAAAGGCTACTAAAACTTAAAGTAGTCGCCCTAGATAAATACTTCTTTTAACGTCTTTGCAATGGTTCTGCCATCTTGAACTTTTTTTTCTTTTGAATTTAGCCCCAGGACCACCAATATTTCGGCGTCAAATCAAAGATGGCGGATAAAATGTAATTTGTCTGCCAAAATTATCTTAATTGAATTTATAGTGCCCCATGCTTTTTTTCTGGTCCCAAGACCTTCGTACTTAGTCTGGAGACTGGCCAGGATTTTTCCTGATATCCAAGATGGCCACCAAAATGACCGCCAAACTCATCTCAGTTATATTTCAGATATATCTTCAAAGTCAGAAGTAAACCTCCTTTCATGAGATCCAATGAAACAACCGACTGGAGGAAGGTAGTGGGAGGTACAAAGCTTTGTGAGCTGTAGCAGTACATAATAAGTTCAACATGTTCAACACTCTTGTCGACGAGCTTGAAGGCAAGAACTCTAGCACAGTATAATATAAAAATGTAGAGGTGACAGATAAGAAGGGTAGTACCCCATGCACCTATAGCATGAAAGGTGAAACAACTGAAGAGCGCCTTGACACACGGTTTTAGCACTTTAGTTCTCTACCGAGCAAGCCAGTTCGGAATAACACTAACCTTGATGAACCTTTCTTCAATCACATGATAGCAGACACCCTTCCCATCCAGACTGGACCTTTCACTAAGAGCTTCAGAGCTGCCTGAAGAAACTGAACAACACCAAGACGCCTGGTCCCGACAACATTCCTGCAGTAATCTGGAAGAACCCACTATTCATGATCAACTATTAGAATTTTGTAACAAGACATACATGGAAAACACACTACCTGCCATTTCAAAATCGTTCACCACTCCTTTAACAACATAATCAATTCTCACATAGATTCCATTCTCAGACGGAACCAGAATGGTTTTCGCAAAGGCAGATCAACACTACCCCAGATACTCGCCCTCAGAAGGATCATAGAAGACTTGGGGAGTTCCAAGAGAAAAGCTTTAAGGCTTTTGACAGTGTCAACGGGGATGTAATGCTTCATATTCGCACCAACTGCGGTGTCCCAGATGAGATTGTCAAATCAATTGCCATCATGTATGACAACTCATCTAGCTTTGTGCAGAACATGGATGGGTCCACAAAGGACTTCCTGGAATCCTACAAGGTGATACTCTTGCTCCTTATATCTTTGTAATCGTGGTTGATTACATCCTCGTTCTAGAAGTCGTCAGCAAAGTCAGCATCTCACAGACCTAGCCCTAGATCTACTGACATCACTTGAGACAAAGTGCAGACAATATCGCTGCAGACAAAGTAGGCCTACATCTAAAAATGCCAAGAAGACGCAATGACCGTCAATGAGGAAGATAATACCCAACTCAAAGAGGTCAGGGACTTCAAGTACCTAGGGTCCTTTGTTGCCGACAGCAAGAAATACTTCATGTCACACAAAAGGATAAGCTTGGAATGCCTGCAATAAACTACACCACCTGGCAATCTGGTATCTCCAATTCAACCAAGCTGAAGTTCTTCAGAGCCTGTGTAGAGAGTATATTTAAATATTGGAAAGGAGATTTCTCATCCTATTCAATTTCAACCTAGGCTATATCTAAAGTCGGAAAAGGTGGACCTTTAAACACGAAAGAAAGCATGAAAGGTAGCACAAATGCACAACCACAGTATTTTTTCAGGGCAAAGGGCAATGAACACTATTACATGCAGCTAAAAACGTTTACCTGGTTGAACTGAATAAATAAATGCAATCTACAATTAATAGGGCACCACGCCGATTTTGCGCTAAAAAAGGTAGGAATATCAGACTTTCATGCGGTTTTCAGCTCTTGAAACGATAGCAATTCAGAGTATTTCAAAATTGTACCAATTTTCAATATTCAATTTATCGGGCAATTTATACGGAGCATAATCGGGGGAGAGGGGGGAGGGGGATACTGACATGTCAAGGCATACGGGGATGTGCCTCCCAAATGGGTTGTTTTTCACAAAAAATCATTAGACATTGGTCCCATTTTCTGCCAAAAAATCCTTGGATAAGGGTTGCAATTTAGAAAAGAAGAAGGAAAACACTCTGTAAAATCACCCGTTTTTGAAGGCAGAAAACCCTTAGACATGGGTCCAAATTTGCAAAATTTTCGAGAAAAAAATCGTCAAATAGGCCATTTTTTTACCTAAATGCCCTTAGAAATGTATAGGGGTTTCAGACCTCGCATTAAAATCCTAACATTTAAACACTTTGATATTGACATTCTGCAACTAAAAAAAAATATTTCAGAAATGTTGCGATGTATTTTAAATAGCACCAAGTTGGTGTAGAAATAAAGGTATCTCAAAAGGGCAGTAAACCCATCGTTTTCATTTTCTGCAAGATTGTAGGCTGTAATGTCTGACTCTGTCGGAAAATTACATTGGATTTGGAAATACTTTCAACTGACAATGTACTATTGCCTATGGAAATCACGTGCACGAAAGCGACCCCTGAAATTCAAACCTACTTGAAACAATGTTTTGAGGCAGTATCCCGGAGAGGACCCATGTTTGTGTTTTTTTCTTTTTATTCATTAATTATTGGTATGATTATTACATTACTACACTCTAAAAACAGTGTTTAGAAAGTGAAGGCAAGGTGGTGTTTAGAGGGTTAATGTTTAGCAATTAAACACTTTGTGTTTAGAAATTAAACACATGGTGTTTAGAAATTAAACATTTGGTGTTTAGAAATTAAACAGTTGGTGTTTAGATATTTGACATGTTTAGAGATTAAACGCTTCTAAACGTGGGAGGGTGTAGACTAGAGCTTATCGGACATGGTTTTCACACAGCAACAAATCAAACTTTCTATCTTATCAATTTTAATACCTTAATGACGAAAGTGTCTATGTGACAAGAAAGTTCCACCTAAACTTAAGATTCTTATCTACAAAACTGTAATCAGACCAGCCCTACTGTATGGAAGTGAAACATGGCCCTTACTAAACAGCAGGAGAATAAGATCAGCTCCTGTGAGATGCGAATGCTGAGGTACTGCCTTGGCATCAGCCTGGAAGAACACCAAACAAATGAAGACATAAGAGAGAAAACAGATGTGATACAATCGCAGGACCTCATGAAAGAAACAGGCTGGGTTGGTATTGGTCATGTTATGTCGTCGAGGAGAGAAGGAGGACATCAGGAAGACATTTGAGCTGAAGTTGGTGGACAGAGGATGAGAGGAGCCAAAACACCGCTGAAACGACGACCCTTGAAGCTTCCATGAGATGTGTGGACTTAAGAGAGATGACACCCAAGACCGTGCACGATGGAGGGGCTGTCGATCTGGCTATCGTCAGAAACCCTGCATACCCGTAATGACAGAAGGCGTCGAAGGTGCCAAGTGAGTCAATGACGAAAAGTGGCTAACTATTGCTCACGAAAATGGGTCGCCAATATCTTCTATGAAATCATGTGGTGAAGGTTCACATTACTTTTAAAATTTTGCAGAATTTTCTCTGAACTTCGCCAAAGTATTCTAGGTCCCTGAAGATCTTATGTAATTTATCCGCATGCTATTGAATATTTGCTAATTAGAAAAAAATGTGAACAGTAATTAAATATGCATTACGCCATGATTATTAAATTAACAGATTGCATAGAGGACCCAAGACTTGCTTTTATGCTTATGCAGTCTTATGCTCCTTGTGCGCTTATTCTGTACCTACGGATATTCTAAGGTCCGCTTGTCATGAGTCTATGCCTTCTGGCTTATCTCTTATATTGCGCTTATGCTCCGTCTATAAACGGTTATTCTTATGCTTATGCAGTCTTAAGCCCGGTCTTACCTCTTATGCGCTTAGTCATGCAGTCTTATGCTCTTATGCGACTTATGCACTTTAATGCTCTTATGCGCTTGGTCATGCAGTCTTATGGTCTTATGCGCTTTATTCACCTATGCGCTTATGCGCTTATATGCTCCGTATATACGGTATTCTTATGTTATCAGTCTTATGGGCTCTTATGCGCTTATGCGTTTTTAACACTAACCGTGTTTACTCGTCAACTGGCAACTTTTCATATGATATTTCTGTTCTGTCGTAAAAATCCATATGGCTCATGACTTTAAAAATCTATAATAATAACAACTTTTTAAATTTTGTTATTTAAAAAAAGTAGTGACGAGACTTATGTTTTGAAACAGGTTTTCTTTCTTCTCTTCGGGATACTAACAATATGGGTTCGTATCCATGTGTGTGTCACTGTCAGGCATGAATGCACCTCACACCATTTACGTGTCCGTCTTGGAGCCCGCGCCGCCCATTGTTGATCTTGGCAAACCTTGGCAAATCTTCAATGCGCTGGGATTTATCAACCACATCATAATCTGCTAAGCGTGTGAAACTCCACGTACACACGTGTCAGATAGCGTTGATTCGGATTTTTTGTACATTGCGATACACTGGATATTGCGCCCAAAATACTTGGCCTATCGTCACGATTTACGCATCAAATTATTCCTAACTAAATTGTCTAGTTAGCTGACTTATTAGTTTCCGGTGTGATTTTTAAAGGTGATGAATCCCGTATTTCATATGCATTATTTACTGTCATTTCCTTATTACGGTCATGTCATTATTACATTAGGCATCGTGAATACACTAGTACCTTTATATTTATACATAAAACAAAGTTTCCAAGCGCCTAATTAACCAAACAGGAGTATTATTAGACAGGTTATTTTTTAAAAATATAAAAATCAGTTTCAAGCATTTTGCACCCAGTAAATATGACAAGCGGGAGCAAAAATCTGGAAGAAATTCACATTATTTATGGTATGCTGTAACACCCCCCTCCTAAGTTAACTGCTTTAAATGAACATGAAGGAATGCTTGAATAATTATTTTGAGCAACTTGAAATTTGTTTTTTGTATCAGTTTTCCAAGAAAACAATTTTTTTCCACAAAATAATTAAATATGTTGCGCACAGTCGCAAATCTCAATTCGCGCTCCACAACGAACTACGAATCAAATTCCCTTGCCTAATATATATTTTATTTTGTAAAAGACGAAAAAACGTGAAAAATACGATCCATACAAGCATTTTTCCTTACTTAATCACTGCTATCAGCTGGCCATTCTCGATTGCTGCTGTCAAGTCATGCCACACCCGCCAGTCTTACAAAAACTTATGAGCTAAGGGGTCTTTTTTTGTCAGGAACCCATTTCTAACATCAGATTGACCACCTGATTCGTTGATTTCGCGATATCCAAGGTACCGCGAAACCGTTTTTTCATTCCTTGTTCAAGCTAATCGCAGAGCCTTTAACACAGCGTTTGGCTGCTAGGGAGTCCCTTGACGTAGCGCATGTCTAAGAATAGCCGGCCAATTAGCGATGCGGATACGGAATAGGTGGCGCTGTGTCCCAGCACTAGAGATACTATGGGAGCGTAAATGGTGTTACCTGTGGATATGACATAATCAAGTATGTAATGCTCTAGTAATTTCTGACGGCGGTGGACTTTCAAAGACCAAAATATTAACTTTGTTATAGTTCGTGACTGTGATTTATGTCCAAAAGGTATGTATTTTTAGCATGTTCAACGTGTTTTTTTTCTTACGGGGTTCACAACTATGAGTGCATTTGTACTTTAAATCAAAATATCCCTAACGTCCTTTTCGAAAAATGACTTCCAACCTGACGATCACCGTAAAAAGGGAAGGTAGCCTATTTTCTCGTTAGATCTAGGGGCAATTTTGAGTTTTGAAAAGTGGCAAAAATGGCTTTAAGGGACATTAGGGATATAGTATCCTTTTACGTGACCAGTTATTGTAATGCATTAGAAACTTTAATTTCATTCACTCTAGACTGTAAGTTTGTTTTGTCGGGACTAAATCTGAGCGCTTGATTTGAAATTTTGTGACGTCATATCGGGAAGTAATGCCACTGGCGTCCCTACTGATTAAGCTTCTGCTGAAACGGCCAGTTCTTTTCTTAGAAGAATTCCAGCTATTTTTAGTTCTGACGCAAGAACGCGCATGACAAGTATCAGAGTCCAACGTGCTATCCGCAGTGCGAACTGGACAGATTCAATATTAAGCTATGATGTCAGCGCCCTACGAAAGGTTACATGACATTCTTTGAAAAGTGCCTGTTGGTTTGGTTTAAGATAGTTTAAAACGATAACTCTCCCACATTAGTACTGTTCGCATGTGAATTATTTTGCTTTATTACAGATTTCTACTTCTAACGCTTGTAATTAACGTCTCTGTATTTCCGTGAATGCAACTGGTGGAAGATGTTTAACAATTGTACTTGTCTTGAAACCATGACAGGAGAAAACGTCGTGGTTACAGGTAAGACTATGTTGCTATAGTAAATAAATATTTCATATAAAATTTGTATTTGTGATTAGGCAAAACCCTTTAAGAAAATTTGCAGTGAAAATAAAATAATGAAACCAAACCCGTTTTTTGGTGTGTTTTTCGACGGCTGTGCAGTGCATAGATTATGAACATCACGCAGACAAAATGTCTTCATTCTTTCATGCCAGAAGTACCCTGAAAACATCTACCCTGCAAAGAGAAAGATCAACGTGTATAACATGGAACGAGTGTCAGTTTGTTCTCCCATCCATCCTTTTGAATAGCAAGGTCCGCTAAAATCATACTTTCATCACATCATCACTGAAGACACTGCCACCGGACACAGGCGATTTGCAATTCCTCTTCAACCTATCCCAAGTACGGACACAATGTTGTTATTAGAGATGGTTGGTGCCATTCTCCTAGTCAACCCATAACAATGGTTTTCATCACAACCTTGCAACGATACCTATAAATACGTGTAAAAATGTATACAACACAACACCAATCACAGCTCGGAAAAGCGAAGATCCTAAATCACGGAGAATTTCACGTGCAACAAACACAGACGTTTACTCTAATGCATTCTCGATACATCGGCGAACATCACGCATGATATAGCTGAACTTTTGCGACCGGCCATCTTAAATTACCTTGAAAATGGGCGACAACCCAAACCAGTAGCAACCCCCACGTACGAGTCATGTACAAGAAGTAATAAATCAGATAGATAAAATAACAGAAGACACATGGGTAACTTTTTTGTTCGAAATGACTTAAATGTAATTCCTTAGAGATCGAATCTGCCCGGACCTGAACCGCTAAAGTAATTGTCCATAGAACAACGATTTGGGACAAGACAAAGGTTTCCAATTTGCACACACTCGTGTGCGTAGGACAATTCCTTTATTCATCATAACAGTTCTCCAAACAACCATAGATTTTCCATAGGGGCCTGGGCTTTGAGAACATAACATCAACAACACCACATGGGTTTACTTTGAGGACAGCTTCCCATATTACATGTGTGTGAACCATACCACAGATGAGCCCCTGTAAAGCCAATCATGCATGTCGTAAGCCACATATTCAATATTTTAGTATATCATTACCACATCATTTAAAATAATAACTTCGTTATGATTGCATGCCCTTGGCATGAAGACAGTTTCCTCTTGTTGCCAATTTTCATTCACAAAAGAATGTGAAATTACTACACAGCCAAATTATTACACTCATTAATATCCTGCATCACGAGAACCATTGTCCCAAATATAGGCTGTGCCTTATGATATTTTGGATATATCACCATTTAGACCGGCTTACACTCGCATCATCTAGGGATCAATTAGCATATTGGATTAAGTTGTGAATCAAAAAATGATTACACGGGCTCCTAAAGTCAACTACCCTCAAGAACTGCTAAAACTAATGTTTTAATCTTAACAGTAAAGTGTGTGAACCTGAAGTCAGTTACCTCTAAAGCTCGCAGGCATCCAATTCTAAATCAATCGAATATTACTAAATTAGAATTAATGCAATAATCTTAGGACTGAGTGCAAGAAAATCGAGTTAAATACCTCTAGGATTGACTGATACTAGATTAATAAAATACAGAATATTTGCTACTGCCAGCCTCCATTTGATAAATGTCTGTAATTATACCTATAGCATAAAACTGCATAGCTAAGTCAGTTACCTCTGGCTCGCTCACAGCTGTTATCGCGTAAAGATAAAATTGCCATACTAATGAATGAACCAAAATAACAATGCAAGATAAATGCAATGAGCTGCCTTTTGGCTAATAATATGAAAGATAAAACTGAGTGTCAAAAAGTTTCGAGTCCCATAAACTTGACACCAAAAACCCCCACCCCTCCCGGGGGGGGGGGGTAAGCGAGACCACGCAAGGCAATTTTACATTTACACAAACCTCTGTATACGCAAATTTTTACAGATAAAACTTGTGCCAACGAGTTTCTGAGCCAGAAACGTGTCTTAACTCATTAGCATTGCCAATTCACAGCAATTTGAGAGCAAATGCATTCAGGTTACTGAACACCCTAGTCCTGACATCACAGCACCATCCGGCAATATATCGCACCAAATATCCTGTAACCCAAGTAGGCATTTTCCCTATACAATACAATTTTTAAAACCATAATTTTGCCTACTCCTCCCCACATTTGATCAACACAATTACCAACTACTTCATACTGGGGAGGAAGGCCAAAACCTGACGTTTATGATCAAGGAATCAAAGGTCTTGTTTGGCGCAATTGGCACACCAACTGCAGAATGATGGGCTGGTCCATCATTAAAGGTTTCTTAAAATGGCATATCATAATGAAAAAAGTGATAAAATGCAAATTAACAGTGACAATATAACCCGTGTGAAAAAAACTAACCAAACCCACAGCTTTCATACAATTGCGAATGGATCCCAATAATTCATGAAGAAATGAATCTAAACCTGTACAATATGACATAACCATACATGGTCAACCAACATATAGAAGCTATTTACAGGAAAACACTTGGTAGAATATGTGTCCCCTGAGAATGCACCGGAAACAGCATTTCCGGATTAAGAACATGCACAGTTTGCAAAAGCTAAAAAACATTAAAAGCACCTATGGAGATTAAACAACAAACGTAATAAATTGAACTCCAGATCGCAAATTCGCAAATGGGTGACTAGATCCTAGTCAACAAAACGGATGGACACCGGCACATTTCAACAAATGTTGCAAGTCAAACAGTTGTTGCATACAATTGATAGCATAGGACCTTTGGAAAACATATAGATGGATTACACCATAAAGGCCGCTGAATGTCTTCTTTAGTGTCCTAAGACAACAAAAATTTAGAGCCATACAATCTTAGGTGTCTACATGGTACAAATTCCGGCACACGGACTCGCGGCGACACTCCATTCTTAACAGACACTTTTGACACAGCTGCGCTCACACTTGTGACCATTTTTGACACCCTGGCTTCTTATCCAGTTTCAGCCATTCATAAATCTTGGGACACTGCGATAGCCAGTTATTCTGCCCGCAAACCCATGTAGACCCCATAGATTTATTTTAAAATTTAATCACGTAATGTGTACCATAAACCGGCCGGACCATATTTATGAAGCACACCAATATAACTCCACCTTGCCATGCAAGTGACACACCTCATGGCTCTCAATAGGACAGCACATGTATTTCAATGAGAGACCAGTAACTAACACCAGTTACAAATAACTAGCACCCCGGTCGATTCTGTGGTATAAGCCTTGTTCTTTATATACAAAAAGCTATTAAGCCATAAAAAACACACAAAGCTGCTTTATATAGGAGTAACCGAAAATTAGGTGAAGGCTAAAGATACAAAAGTATTGAAACCACTGCAAAAATCCCCAATTTCAATTCTTTGATGGCATTCAGATATACAAATATCAAATTACCCCCTTGAGAATTAAAGATAAATCCATGCACAGTATACTGACAAGAAGCATGCAAATTAACATTTTCTAGAAGGAGAAATATGCCCGATGTGAATTATTGCAGGCATCGCAAAATTAACAAGCGTAAAGTGTACCATAAACAAGGCAGACCTATTTTATAAATGCCCGCCAAATATACCACAGCTTCCATTAAAGTGACACAGACCTTCATATGCTCTTCAAATACAGCACACGTATTTTCATTGAGAGCCCTTTCAACTACCACAATTCAAAAAACTAGCACACCGAGTGTTATGTGGTATCAGGCCTTGTTACTGATATACTATGCTATTTAGCCATAAAAAACACCCAAAGAGCTGCATTATAAATAGAGTAACCAAATTACAATGAAAGCGAAAGTATACCAAAGGATTGAAACCACGCGAAATTACCCAATGTACAATTCGTGATGGCATACTACATAAACAATTACCCCTTTTTAAATTACAAAGACAATCCATGCACCAGTATATTATGAAAGCATGCATTAAACATTTTCTGTTCAAAGGAGATAGATGCCCGAGGTGGAATTTTTGGCGCCTCGCAAAAACCTGAATTTTACTAAAAGACTTAATTCAGAATGATGGCATAGGCCAAACAACGAATGCTGGTTGACTAGTCATGTTCCCGTAACAGGCAACACAGAAGACCATTCGTCAATCCAATCAACAAAGGCGCGAAATTTTTGCCGAGTACATGGTAGATGAGGACTACATATCGTGTTACATATGAGCCCGTGACATTCACACTAATATACTGCATAAAAATTACAAAATACCAAAGTGCGCCCCGCAGGGGGACCCGGCTTTCTGCCACCGGTGTTTGGGCCAGACCCAACTAATGAGCTGCTTGGTGGGGGGCGTTGTTTTGGGTCGCCACACCTCCCGCACTGTCAATCTTTTTGCATTGACATCATATGCCGACCCATTAACGCCTCGGTGGAAAAGCAAGACGGAGTTGTAATACCATCACAGTTCACTACAACATGGTGAAAGCGTATGCTCGAACTCAATTACCTTATAAATATTAGACAGCATTGTCTCCTGGTCACCGACATTTGTCAAAAAAAGATCTGTATGAATATCCTAACACTGCAAATCAATGCTAACCCTACGAGTAAGGTTACCGTGACTTTCCCATACTGGGCTTAACTGTCAACGGTAGGTGAATTAATGTGAATCTCACACAAATGTGAGGTTCAGGTAATTACATGTAGGGCAATTTAACTAGAAATCCGCACAACATCCAATTAAATAAGGTAATATATTACAAAAAGGTACATTGCCCTTTTCAAAACCGCTAACGGCCACGTCTCGCGCACTAGTGTGTTCTGCTGAGTATATTTAACAGTGAGAAAGTGTAGTGTGTGCGTAATAATATTGTGTTACTGTTTCTTTGATGAGGGAATTCATTGGTTTGGAAGGTTTAGCCTCCAATTAATCTTTCACATGATAGGCACTGCTATAACATGCATACAGAAACTTCCCCTGCAAATGCCCTATTATCATATGTGAACCGCGCCACTCAAAAATGGCGTGTGCCGCTAATGCAAAAGCGTATGTTAACACATCCAACACTAAATGATCTATACCAATGTCTTCGCAAACAAATAAATATACGTAAGTTTGATCACAGCTTGCCACATAGGGTTCCAAAAAGCAACAATGCCTTCATTTGAATTTGGATATGAAACGGATGCCCGACTAAAAACAAAAAAATATAGCAACGCAATCAACCCAATATTGTTTACTTATAATACCGTTGAACTTGGAGACAGTTTCCCCTAATAACCCTAACACAGTTTGAGCCAACTGTAACAACATGCAAATTTTGTAAGGCCAGATATGGCAAGTTTTAGAATGAACAACCACATATGAAAAATAAACAATTAAATTCAATGGTTGCATACCACTAAAGAAAAAGCCCCCACAACTGAAGGCCGGCACGATGAGCTAGCAAAATCCAATTTCCCTTGCAACAGTTCAGTAGCTTTTCATTCACCAAGTAATTGGTCTGGAGGATGTAAAACACTTTTTATTTTTTTTCTGATACTTATGAATTCGGAATTCGGAAATGAGCTGCCTTGAGCATTCTCTTTGTACTGCAGGTTATGAAATTTGTTTGGACTATATTAAGTAACAGGTGAATTAGATACTCAGTTGCATTTTGTATTAGTAGCACGGTTATGAATCTCCACTCAATGCCCATTCTCCAACGTGAATCTTAATCAAACCTTGATAATATAGTTGGATAAGTTCTGCACAGCCGTTAACTTAAAATAATATGGCATGTAGAACAAGTCTTAAGAATTTGCAAATGTAATCCACTCGTTATGTCTTCTACTTATGTGCATGTTCAGTCCCTTGTGGTATAATTTTGATTTATTATTTGTTTCATACTTTCAGTCCAGTTGATCGTTCTGTACCTGTTAATACAGTTATTTGGTTGGGTTTTTGTTGTAAATGTGCAGTGCGTGCATGCGAATTTGTATTTGTGTATCTGTCGCTGTGTGTGTGTGGTGTTCGTGCGCGCGCGAAGTGTGTGTGTGTGGGTGTCCGCCCGTGTGTGATGTGTGCGTTTGTGTGCAAATGCATTTGTCTTGCGAGTGCGTGTGTGGTGAGGGCGTTGGGTCTTGGTGTGTGTGAAGAAGTGTAATGATTATACTTTGGTATTTTTGTGGGTATACACTGGGTTTGTGACACATGTAAAGAGAGACAGTACAACACTTCGAATGGATTGACACACTTGTAACACTTGTTTTCACGGTCACGCACCCTTTCACAATCAAGGAGGTGCACACAGTTATCAACTATTTGTTGTAAGCTCCTAACAGGTCTAATCCAGGGAAAACCTGCCATTTTGTGGGGTCAAACTGTTCTTCCGTTTTATGTTCCGAACTCATACTCTTTCAAATAAGCTTGGGGGACACCTAAATTTTTCTATAATCCAATGGCGGCCAAATTAACAAATTGGTCACCAAATTACATTAATTACCTAATAGGTATGTTCGCAATGTCATTTTCAATTTTTTCCGGTGGTTTCTGATACCCGTGGACTATTAACTTAAAATCCGCTGAATCACTACTCACGATTTGATCTTAAATCCAAGAGCGGCCCAAAAATCCAAATGAGTGGATAAAATTACTACTTACTTGGAACATGGCCTATAGAGTTCCCCCCTTAATACTTTTGTTTTTTTCTGGCGGGATGTGTGCTTCTGACTTATTACTCTAGTTGCTGAGCTGTACAGTCTACCTAATATTTAGTCTCAAATCAAAGATGGCCACCAAAATGGGTACCTACCTTATTTTTACTAGTTTGTATATCATGGGAGCTCCGATACAAGTTAATTCAGTAATTGGGCCATCCTAAGATTGTGATCCCTTCAAATATTCCCTGAACGCCCTCCGTTATAGGCCTTGAATCCCAGGTGGCTGGCAAAATTCCAATTGGCCGTCAAATTTTTTCCATTAATTACAAAATAAATGATAAAAAAGTAAGTAACTTGAAAACCGTTAATTGCAGATTTTTCAGCTTGGTTCGGCTATCCTTGACCTAAGTTCTTAAAAGCTAGCTGAAGCACTGCTCACGATTTAATACTCAAATTCAGATGGCGGGCCAAAATCCAAAATTAGCGAATAAAATTACGTGAACTAAACTGCCTATTTAAAATTTTGTTCCATTTCAACCGTTTTTAACTGGATGTTTGACTCTGACTTATACTCTAGGTGCTGAGTGCTACAGTGCTTCCTATTTTAGTCTCAATCCAAGATGGCCGCCAAAATGGCCACCACAATTATCTTAATAACTTGTAAAGTGTATTGGAGCTTCTAACATACATAAAATGAACTTGACATGATTTGATATGTAGCTTATGGACTTATAGCATAATTAGGTAATACCAATATTCCTCTAGTGCCAATAAAAAACCCATGTTTCAATTTCCCAAAAAATATTTTTGCAGCAAAAGAAACCGGTAGCACATTAAATTTGTATGAGGATTTAGGGTTATTTTTTTGCGCCATTTTCAGATTAATTCAAAGCCGACTATTGGATTCACGACCCTATAATCATAGTGTGGTGTGAATCAAGATATATCTTTAGGAGGCGAGATCTACTGAAGGCTTGTAAGTCGGAGTCCAGTACACCACACACCTAATTAATATAATTGTGTGGCCATTTTGGCGGGCCATTTTGGTTTGAGATATATATTAGTAGCCTGTAAACTCGGACATACGTATACATTCAAATAAAAAATCCTTCAAAAAAGGTCCATATTTGTAATAAAATTTAATAGGCAGTAATATTACGTAATTTTATTAGCTAATTTTTTGGATTTTGGCCGCCATCTTGAATTGAGATAGAAATCATGAGTAGTCGTCAGCTGGCTTTAAAGTACTTAGGTCAGGATAGCAACACTAATTAACGGTTTTCAAGTTACTTATTATGTAATTAATGTAACTTTTGGGACGGCAATGGAATTTTTGGCCGCATCTTGGATTCAAGAGCCTCTACGGATGGCGGTTTAAGGGAATTTGAATGATCCATCTTAGGATGGACAATCTACTCTACTGAATAACTTGTAAGCGGACTTCCTCATAGCATTATACAAGCCTAATTCAAAATAATTTTGTACCCATTTTGTGGCCATCTTTGATTTGAGACTACATATAGGTCGCCTGTAAGCTCAGCACATAGAGTATAAGTTCAGAAAAACACATCCGCCAGAAAAGTATAAAGGTGACCTTATATGCCGTATAGTTCAACTTAAGTACTTTTAAGTCCACTAAATTGGCATTTTGGCCGCCATCTTGGATTTGTATCAAACTCCTGAGTAGTGCTTCAGCTGGAGTTTAAGTACATAGTCCAGCGGATATCAGAAGCACCGGGACCAAATTGGAAATACAATTTGCAACCTACCTATTATGTAATTAATGTAATTTTGTTGACAATTTGTAATTTGGGGCCGCCTCTGGAGGTTCTAGGAAAAATTTAGGTGTCCCCAAGCTTATATTTGAAAGAGTAATGAGTTTCTGAACTATACCGTGAGAAAGTTTGCCCCACAAAAATGGCAGTTTTCCCTGGATTAGACTTCTATACAGTGTCAAAACACGTGACAGAGAATGTATTTTTTTCCCTTACAAACGTCCCTATCTCTCTTTATTATTCTTTATACATAGTAATAATGTTTTTGTATTTTGTAGAACGCACCGTCGCAAGATGTGTGCCGCTGTTTAAAAACGGATGTTCAAATAAATATAAAAAAAATAAACACAACCCTTGGTTTGGGGGTATGCATAATGGATACCCGATTACACGGTCCGTTGACTCATGTAATGTGCAAGTACACCCACGGAACTGTATCCCGTGGTGGATGCCATATTGTAACTCATGTGCTTGTTTGACTGAATCCGAACCAATATAGTTGATCACGAAAAAAGATAAACACAACAATATATTACTTAAGCCTGCACGTTATTAGCACCCCAAGATATATCATGCATATCACCTGTTATGTGCAATTGGACCGTATAGGGCAGTTAACAGCCGACACCATGACGAAGCTATAGATAAGCCACAATGGCAGAATAGGCATATACGAGAGACAAACAACTAATGATAATGCCTCGACATCCATTAAAGAGAATATAACCTAGGGCGAGTAATCATTATAATTCCCATCCTAATTGCACATAAATGGTTGGTGATCCGCACCAACGCCTAATTGACATGTACAATCTGTTTGTATTCAATCTGATGTACTATCAATATCACATTGATACGATTAAGTTTGTAAGCTATTCAGAAACAGTGTTAACATGGCAGTTCCCACTTGTTTTATGTTTACATGACATTATAGGTAGAAATTAACATGACCCAACAACGCTGAGACGCTGAGCCACTTCTTTAGCCACAAGGTGTAAAGTCCCCTACCCCAATAATGATCATTCTCCCAGGGACGAAGATCAATTATACCACGGTTAAGAGTAAATTCATGTTAGAATGACTAGACCGATTGCAACATAAATTTGAAGTGGTCTATACCTTTGCCTCAGTTGTCCCAACGTATGTGGACCGATTCACGCATTGTAATTTGCTGAATGAATCAATAACCCGCCTCACTAAAAACTTGAATAGCTGCTATTGTAGCTTTAAAGCCTGAAAAAACCAAGGTCAATCAATTATTTCACAATGCGTGGTTGATCATCAACAGACTGACCTTTCACACCCAACGACACTGTTCCTTTGACTCTTGTTCATTCGGTCATTACAAGTTATTTTCTGGAGCTCGAGTCACACAAAAATTTGCGCCGAAGTTAAATACTATCATCTTTGTAGAAAACGACGGCCTCCCTTTTGAGGTTTGGTTCACCAAATGTAAGTTATACATCGCACAACAACTATTAGTTTTAATTTTTACACAACCCGTCGAACGCTGCCCATCTGCCTCCCTGACACAATGTGAATGGCGTTTGAAATTCGTCTTTTTTTTCTTTCTTTTAATTGCACGGAACAGTTCAGATTAAACTCACAACATCAAAGCCTGAAGTTTTACGTTCTTTGTAATTCTTTAATGTAATTTTGACGGGCAATTGGAATTTTGGCCGCCTCTTGGATTCAAGAGCCTATTTAACGGATGGCGTTTAAGGAATTGAAGGGGATCCATCTTTAGGATGGACAATCTAATGAATTAACTGGTAATCGGAAGCTCCATGCAATATACAAACTAAGTAATAAAAAATAATTTTGGTACCCATTTGAGTGGCCATCTTTGATTTGAGTGTACTAAAATATTAGGAGCCCTGAGGTATGTGCCTCAGCAAATAGAGTATAAGTTCCAGACTAACCCTCCAGCAGACAAAGTATAACAAGGGGAACTTATATAGGCCGTATTAGTTCAAATTAAGTAAATTTTAATCCACTAATTTGGATTTTGGCCGCCATCTTGGATTGAGAGTCAAATCATGAGTAGTTGCTTCAGGGCGATTTTAGTACATAGGTTACAAGGATATCAGAAGCACGGGAAGGAAAAATCTGAAAATGACAATTTCTCATCATACCTATTGTAATTTAATGTAATTTGGTGACCAATTGGTTGTAAATTGGGCCGCCCATCTTGGATTCTTGGAAAATTTCGGTGTCTCCTCAAGCTTATTTGAAAGAGTATGAGTTTAGGAACATAAAACCGTTGTTTTGAGAAAGTTTGAAACCCAAAAAATGGCAGTTTTTCCTGATTAGACCTGTATATACCAGTGTCAAACCACGTGAAGAGATGTATTTTCCCTTACACGTCTATCTCTTCTTCAAATATTCTGTATTCATATGTTATAATGTTGTATTTTGTAGAACGCACCGTCGCAAGATGTGTGCCGCTGTTATAAAAGCGTATGGTTCAAATAATAAATAAAAAAAAATTAAAAAAACAACACACCCTGGTTTTTTGGGTATGAAAATGATCCCAGGATTACACGAGGTCAGTTGATACCAATGTATGTGCAAGTACAATCCACTGTGGAACGTATCCCTGGGTGGATGAACATATTGTAACCATAGTGCTTTGTTGACTGAATCAAAACACAAACCAAAATGAGTTGGATCACGGAAAAAAGATGAACCGTCACCAATATAGTACTTAAGCCTGCAAGTATTGAGTCAACCCAATATGATCTGCAGATCCACCTGTTTTGTGCAAATTGAACCTTATAGGGCATTAACAGACCCTACAACCATACGAGCTATTTAAAATAAGCCACAAGGCAGAATTAGGCCTATACGAGAGATCAAACAACTAAAGTGAATAAGCCTCATCATTGAAATGAGAATATAACGAGGAGAGTAAGCTAAGGATAATGCCCAATCCGATTGCACATAAATGGTTGGATCCGCACCACCGGCCCCTAATTGACATGGTACAATTGTTGTATTTAATCTGTTGACTATCAATATCAATTGATACGATTTAAGTTTGTAAGCTATTCAGAAACAGTATTATCATGCAGTCCCACTTGGTTATTGTAAATGTCATATAGGTAGAAATAAACTGACACAAACGCTGAGCCACTCTTTAGCCACCAGTTGTGTAAAAGTCCCTAACCAATAAATGAGATGCTAAAGGGACGAAGCATAATTATACCCAACGTTAAGAGTTAAATTTCTGTTTATAATGACTAGACCGATTGCACATAAAAAATTGAAGTGGACTTATGTACCTTTGGCCTCAGTTGTCCGTATGTGACCGTATTAACGCATTGTATTTCTGATTGTGAAATCAATAAAACCACGCCTCACCTAAAGTAAACTTGAATTAAGCTGCTTAGATGTAGCTTTAACTGAAAAAAAAAAAGTCATCACTTATTCCACAAGGCTGGTTGATCATCAACAGACTGACAGTTCACACCCACAACGACCTAACTGTTCCTTGACGCTTGTTCATATCGGCATACAAGGTATTTTCTTTTCTGAGCTCGAGCACACAAAATTTCGCCCAAGTTAAATACTGCATCTTTTGGAGAAAACGACGCTCCACTTTTGAGGTTTGTCCACCAAATGTTAGTTTATACACTTATCACAAAACTATTAGTTTTATTTTGTACCAACCCGTCGAAACGCTTCCTCCTGACACAATATGAATGGCGTTATAAATTCGTCTTTTTGTTCGTTCTTTTAATAAGCACGGACAGGTCATAATGGAAAATCACAACCTCAAAGCCTGAATTATTGCTTTAACATTTACATTGTCCACATTAGAGTTAAATTATTTCTGACGCAACGTCTTACCCGATTCTCAAGACACTAAAATCCTTGATTTTCTGAAATATAGTTCCAACTCCTTACCGACGATCGGAAATAATCAGGCAATGAAATAGCTTGGTCCTATCATCGTCCCGCCATACTCCCCGCAAACAAAACGGTATACGGCCAATGGATCTATTTGCTACTTTCATTCTTACAATCTTTCGACATGAAGGCGAATATACTAATATAACATACAAGAAGATAGGAACAACAGTCGAAGCGCTGCCAAAGTCTTACAGATCAAGTATCCTAAAGACTTAATCATTCAGCCAAGACAATTTCCTTTAGCAAAACATTTATTGACAAGTAACTAAAAACCATTACCTTCTACGCAGATCTGAGGCTATGTGACGACGGTGGCGGAAACTCCAAAGCCCCGGAGAAATGCGACGCCCATTGGTCACGAGCCGGAAGCCAACATGCTGTGAATGAATGGTGGCTGGCTCTATGCAAAGTACAGAAACAATGACCGAGATCCATGGGCCATTTAACCCCTTCTCTGCAGTGGACAAATCCGTTTTTCTCCGAATAATCTTCATAAAACGTTATTATAGTCTGGCGTACTCATATCCAGGAAACCAGGGTGCAGATGAGGGCAATCGATTCAGTTGAACTCTTTCCGCAACATTAGTTTCACGCTTTATTCCGTTATCGTCTATGGAGCCCGGACTGTGCTTCCCGCCGGACTATATCTGCTTTCACACCGGATTGGGAAAAGTTGAAACAATAAACAATTCCCAACACATACTTTCCTCACAACGGAAACAGTCCGGCTAACTAGTAGTTTCGTACAATGGACACGTTGTTGGTGTATACACGAAATTGAAATTTAAACATTCCCTAAACGTGCACATTAAAGGAATAGGGGGATAATTTCTAGATTATAGTAAAATTCCTGATAAGGAAGTTCGATTGTAGTAATTCGATTTTATTTCCCAGCTGCTCCGATATGATATGGTTAAGGAATGGTATTTAAAACCTTTGAAACTTAAATTGAGAATATTGTTATGAGTTAAAAGTTAAACATTACAATATAAAAAAGGCTTATCGGAACACTTAGTGTTTTACACCAATTTTATTTCATATGTACAATTTCAACTTGGTTATGGAAAGAAAGCATGTATGGGGTTACTAGAATAGAAGAAGCGAAAACAAACTTATAATTATATTCTCCGCTTAAGTGCGATATCAAAACGTGTACCTTTCCCCCAATGTTTGCTTAACTTAATTATAACTTGAGTCAATTTCTTCGTGTTATCTTATCATAGAAAGAATAGAGTTCCGTGGCTGCCTGGTCGATTAGAAAATGTCTGTAAATAAAGTTCAGTTTAAGCCAGAGAATGTTCAGTTTCGACATTAAACCAACCTTTATATTTGTTAACGATCATTATCAATGGACACAACACCAGAAAGAAAATTCAGAACGGAACGAATATACAAGAGTGAAGGGTAGGAAATCTTACGTGCAACTTTAAGCAAGGGTAATATTTACGCCATGGGGTGGGCTGGGGTGGAGTTGGACGAGATCTGGAGTAGATGATTTTTTTTATTTGGGAGGGGGTGCGGAACTTTTTGTGAGGGACAGGGCCACGTGAAAATGTAATCAAGAAGAGGGGGGGAAACACTGAACTTGAAATGGAGAAATTTCATAAAATTAAGGGAATGCATTTGTCGCCAAAATAAGTCGTTGCCAGTCTCCCATTCCCCTTGGCGGCCGGAAAAAATAATGACCGCTCCTCTAAATGGACTGCACTTAGCGCGATTTATTGTATCGTTGGTGGTCTATTGTAAGGAAAAACAAACGTATCACTGTTATACAACGCGTGTCCCCCAAAGAAACGCAACGCTTGGTTGCCGCCGCCATAAGTTTTGAACAAAGCACATGACTAAACGTGTTCTGTGTTTTACGAAACTGTTAGCTGTAGCTAGCTAAGTAGAAAAAAAATAATAATGATAGCGTCAATAGTTTTTAAGTGATATGAACCCAAAAATGAAGTAGTAACCCGCAGGACCCCATTTTATTTAAAAAAACGAGGGAGCTGGTACTACAAGAGCGGCATGAAAAACAAAATGGCATATTTAATTTTATGCAGTGTTGATTGCAATCAATTTTAATTGCCCAATTTTCTTGCAGAAAAACTTCTACTTGATAAAATAACTGCATTTACATAATTATTATTAAATACTGTGATAATGATCTAAGCATTAATGTATGGTGATTGATATCACATTTGCATTTCAAACATTATAAGATAAAATAAAACTATGATTAAGTCATTGACAAACTGCGTGTTAGGTAAAATTGTAAAAGTTTAAAAAACTTAAAAAAAAAAAAAAACCTTTTCAAAACAAAACTAAATAACAATATCAATATATTCATTCGGTCATTCAATTTTTGGTTAAGATAACGTCACAAAACTATGATGATGATTAGCTCTAATCCAATGCTGTCTAATTGGCAATACGTCTTTGTTGATAAACATGCCTATTCCAATCTTTTAAATTAGGTGTTAAAATGACGTTTGTTAGCTGATACATCTTACCAATGGAAACAGTCATATGGTAACCATTTGTTGCAGCACCTGTCATTTAAAAAGTAAAAATGGTAAGCCCATTTAGAGATTTGTATTGGTGGTTCTGCACGCCAAAGTACCGTGCCGCATTTGTAGTAACAGCGGCCCAATTTGGTTAAAATGGTCTGCAAGTTATTTAATCTACCTTTATGAATATTTCAGGGACATTAGCTAACAGTCCTATCTTACCATACAACAAAGAGCAAATAAGTAGTCATGTGCTTTTGTTCAAAACTTATGGCGCATGGCACCAAGTGTTGCGTTTTTTGAGACACGCTGTAGACACATTCCTACGTCACACTGGACTTTATGTGTTGCTGTCCTTTTTAACATTTAAGTGACCAAGGGGTTGTCGTTATTGCCCCGGGGCAGGGGGTTCCACTTTCCCGAAGGAATTTTAGCACGAAATTTATACAACATGTCAAGGGTCATAAGACAACACCAAATCAGTAATGACTTTTATTACTTAAAAGAAAATCCAGCAGAATGTTTTTTTTTGTGAAAGTTATCGACGCTCGCGATTTGACTCCATTATAGGGGACACACGGTATATCCCAGAAAGTACCCAGATAACATGGAGATATTGGGCCAATATAGGCCCAATATATACTCAATATCGGACCAGTATTGGCTACAGTTATCGGTCCAATATTATTTGCTCATCGGCCCAAAATTGGACCAATATTGGGCCCGGGCCAATGTTGGCACAATATCGGGCCAATTCTTGGTAATAGATATTGAACCAATATTGGGAATATATCAATATTTTTTATTGGCAAAATAAATATATTTTCAACCTGCTTTATTTCAATAAATTAATTAAATAATTGAGCTAGTCAAATAGTTTATTTTTTTTATTGAAATTGGTATTATATCGTATAATATTTTTGAAATATTGTGTTCTGATCAAAACAATCGTCATTGAGAGATTTTGCGTATTTCTGTATGTTTTTATTGTTTTCGTCACCCGCTATTTAGGCAAACAATTAGCCTTAAGCCAATTATTGGGCCAACGTTATCCCAATAATTGGCTCTATATTGGCTGTTGGTCGATTGCCAATATGATGCGCCAATATTAGACCATTAAAGGATGCCGATATGAAGCCGATATCACATTGCCAATGGAAAACCAATAGTGGCCCACGTGATGCCGATGCCAAGATTACCGATGGGGAACCATTGTTGGGCCAATATATGCGTGCTATCTGGGTATAATATCTTATTGTGTGCTTTGAACCCTACCCGTAGCCTGTTTATCCTTAAAGTAAGAAAGTCAACATGTAGTAGGTTAGAATATGGTTAGGGTTACAGGGTTAAGGTTAGAGTGTGGCTTTTGAGAAGGCCTTGCTACACTGGCATAGACCAGGCAGCTGAAATCCAGTACACACGTTTGCTCTTCAAGGAGTAATTTTATTTAATAATTAACTGATCTGGAAATGAATTATTAATTTCTCACGATAGGTCCTTATCAGAGGTTGGGCGTCAGGACCAAGTGGAGACTTACTCTATTATTCTTGTACATAGTATTCTGCCTTCTACAAGGTAATGTTAATTGTTGTGTTTCACATTCATCAGTTCACACCTCCATGTTTCAAAGATGTAATATGGTAAAAATGTTTCAAATTCAATTTTGTATTAAATTTGGTGTGTATGTTGACAGATTTGTCAACTCTGTTTGAGGATACTACCCAAAACGGAAAATCTCTCCAATCTTTGATTTCCTGAAATATAATAATGATAGATAGTCCTTGCTACACTGTTAAAAATGTTCCTTAAAAACGTCGTTTTAACTGGCAGCTGGGACTCACAACAGTTAAAGACGTTTTAGATTTTTGCACTTTTGTACCAGCTGACATTAATTTGCACGTTTCGAGTCCCGGCTGACAGTCAAAACGACGTTTTTTTAGAATTTTTTAACAGTGTGATAAAAATATACTTCTCTAATTCATAATCTTTGACTCACGGTCTCATTTTCATTCATATTCCAAGTAAAATCAATTACAATGATCAAACTATTTTTTGAGCCCGCGTCCGAACTGAACCACCAGTTGCTAGCTGGTTCAAAGCACACCACTGGCGAACAAAGTCTGTTTCTAATGCATATGGTGTTTTTGCGTCGGTGATTCTATATTGTTGCATTAGTGATATCCACATTTGTGGGAAATATACTAATTGATTAATTGTACGAACATCGCAAATCGCTTATTTCTCCCAGCAAAGTGAACATCAAAATGGCGCCGTTATCAGTTTAGATTTTATTTACATCATCGGCTCGATCAAACCGCTACGAACCGTCGATAAACTGGCGGCTGAGTTTTGAAGCAGTCCCTTAGTGATCCTTGATACCGTAGAGGAATACTGAGATCCCTATTCAGGTTGTGTTAAAGGTTGTGGATCATCTGTCGCCGGTGTGTTCAGGACCGTGTAAACTTAAAAACTCCCTTTGTTTTTAATAAAGCAAGCTAGCAAAAAAAGATATAAGTGTATAGTTGTTGCCAATAACGCAAAATCTTACTAAGTAAATTTAAAAATTTGAACGCACAGTTTTAATTCAATCCAACGATCGCAGATTCTTTTGATATTAAAAATATAAACATTTTATGTGTATGGTTTCGAAAGGGGGATTACATGAATGTTTTACCGTTTTTTCGACAACCTCAATGCATACATTAATTGACAAAATTAACGATAGAACTAATGGATTTCTTAATTTTCTTTCATCAAATCGAGGCACAGGATGGCCGGCAAATTTTAGGTGTGGGCCTCTTAAACTTCTATGCCTAATTTCGCCCACTGGTCTTTCTTTGCCGTTTCAATGTCATTCTTTCGTTTTACAGACACAACCTTTGCACAAGTTACAGAATTTACAAACTGTAAGCAGCTACCTATGTTGAGTCCATTCAACACTACTTGTAGTTGGAATACAGATTTTGCGTTGTTCTTGAAGCAAAATATTTGCTCATGATTAATATCCACTTATATCTCTAGTTTGTTATAAGATGTATATTCCGAGCATTTCTAGGACGATTTCCTTGTAACATCGTCCTGTCTATGTTTGCCTCCTTTTATAGCCACAGCTTAGATTTTACTTAAATGTTTAGGGTTGTGAGATACACTTAAATTATTTGACATGGGAAAATAACTATAAATGAAAGTTCTATGTTTACATAATTGTATGGTTTTTACATAACATTCTTCAATGGGCATTTGCAAGCAGTCTCGCTGAAAGTGTGTTGCCGTTTAAATGAGTACGATCTTCATGTAATAGAAACATTAATTGATATGTTACGGCCTACAAATTACTTGGATTTCTTTATAATGTCCGATTTAATCTATTTTTGGGTAGGTTATTTTTAGTTTAAAATTAACCCATTCTTCGATGGCTAGAACTATCATCTGCGAGCCAATTGAAGAAATTTCAAGTGCCGCTTTAAAGGCCATGATATAGATTAGGGGGGGGCCGTCGCAGCGCGCGACTGAAAAATTCGCTTATAGGTGATAAAATGCTCGTAGCGTTGTATCAATCGCTTCCAGCGAGAAATATCGCTGGTGCGTCCGAGCCGTTGAGTTGAATTGAAGTTATTAATTAACTGGATTAATTTGCGTCAAGTCGCTGGGGCATGATAGCGATTTATCGATTAATATCGCAAGTTGACTTCCCCTATCAAGGATGTCATAAAAACGCTTTATTGCTCATTGCGATTGCTTTACATATGCTTGTACATTTTGTCATTTTTTTTTCTCATGACCCATTAAGCAATCTAATAAACCAAAAGAGAGCAGATAACTACGAGATTCTAAATATATGCTGCACAAACAATGTTGGTTAGGTTCTTGTTCACGATCACTGATTATGACTATTAGATGACCCTTGATGACCTCTGACTGACCTTCAAAATGTTTGGCCTGGGAATGTGGATTAAACACAAACACACAAGTAAACTGATTGACCTTTTCTGGGATCCAGTTGTCCAACGGAACAGGTTTTGAGAGTCCATGCAATCCGTAATATCCCTGAGAACAATAGCAGCCAGACACATTGACGAATCAGGTAAACAGTATAGATGAAATAATCGTACATTTTCACAATGGAAATCAAGCCAAAACTTGGAAGAGTCGCTCGCTACCAATGCGACGTCCTGGAAACATGCGCACCACCTTCATTTTGTCGCAGATCAGGTATTGGGAAATTCCGGAACTCAATCGCTAGCAGAGACTCGAAGGTATTGGTTTGCCTAAATATAATGGTATTGCGTATTCATTGTTTTTTTTTCTCGATGAAACGTTAAGACTCCTATAAACGGTTGAAGACACCGCTGCGGGAACTCGACGATGCGGTTTCAGATGTTTTGTCCGATTTAGGTGAAGCCTAGGCTAGCTCATCAGAAGCAGTGGGACCAGTGAAATATATAAATATAAAATAATATATATATATATATAAATATAAAATAAAATATAAATATATATTATATATATATATATATATATATATACTATATATATATATAGATCTAAAGATAGTGAGAATTTTGCACTGAAGTTAATTTACAGGAGATGTGGTCACCAGTACGGCCAGCTGAAGCGGAGAAGACGGAAAAACAAAGCTATCTAGCTAATAATGCTATCAGTGGAAGAAGATGGAAGGGAGTATATAGTCAGGGAAATTCACCTCACCAAAACAAAGGTGAGTTATAGGGTTGAAGTTAACCCGTTTCGTTTGCAAATAAGGTAGACATACATTCGGGGTTTGGCCAAGCGGGCTTATCCTTTGCTCATAGCCTTGGTTGCGACTTTTTCTTGGAGTCCTAATGGCCTGAGTTGATTCTGGTAAAGCAAATCAAATAGAAGATTTTATGTCATATATCTTGACTATAATCCCCATTGATAATGAATAATACTTTAGAATGATACTTAGGAGGAAATTTTAATTATTCATTAGGTTATAATGAGATCTATGATTTTTAGATTAATTACATTCATTCCTTTGTTATTCTAGTGGTTATCTTTAATTGGCATGGAATTAATATCATATCCTTGACGGAATAAAGCGCAAACAGGATAACGCATTCAGGGGAAAACGAATTTCGCCCAACGTCGTAATTAGGGCATAAGAATAGCCATTTCCCCCTAAACTCACACATAAGCTATAATAATATAACAGTGGAATAAGGGGGGGGGAAACAACTATTAATCATTTAATTAGCTATTATATAATGCTCTTTTGTATTAAATTAATTTCATATCCTTTCATTATTCCACCTCATTTGCATAAATTACTATTCATATCTTTGACGGACATAAACCGTAAACAAAAAATTCCTAAAGGGAAACAAAAATCCCCGTTAGTCCAACTTTCGTGAATAACAAAAGCTAAACTTCCCCTTAATCCACTATTAGTCTGTCTAATAATACAGAAGAATAACGAAGAATCAACGTTTGAGAGACATTTTAAAAGAGACACTGGCACATTGAAAAAATAGTGACGCCCTCAAGATTTTTCAAATCGATATTTTTGCATGGTTGTAAGGCTTTTATATACAAAAGCCCTCACCCGAAATGATTAAGGACCAATCAGCTTCCTAATGGGTAAAAATAAACGATTTTATAATTGACGTCGCCGGCGACTAAATTCAGCAGACGACCGAAAATGGTGCGTGAAACACAAGAACACCGCACGCCGTATGCATGTGCCCACGCTCTGCCACACAAGGTTTGATCGGTCTATAACCTTTTTGGTTTATATCAGTGGGTACGAGTCAAACAGTAGGCATGATAATTTGTTGACTTAAAGTTAGAAAAGCTTAAAAGTTGGGCTACAATTACCGGGATGTCTTTATCCTATATCAATGTCCCGATCTGTTTTGGGTATGGTAGTTTATGTGTTAAAAATATCCTGTTCCTCCATGGCCTAGACTATCATTTGAGAGCAAATGGAAGAAATTCATAGATTTTTTGAAAATTTGCCAGTGCCGCTTTAAAGGGACATAATGGTATGAAAAAAATTGACATAAGGAAAAGGACCCTTACAAATTACCATACGTCACTACTGAATACCAAGTCACAACGGAACAGGCGAGATAATTAATAATAAGTTAGCCTTTGCTGTATTTGATTATATTCTCAGGAGGTGGTACACGTAAGGTACGTCAATATACTTCCTGGAGTGGGGCCTGAGGGGGAATGCCAGAATCAGGCTCAGCATAAATTAAACTCATCGGAGAAGCTCACAAAAACACCAGAAGCCCCAAATCTTCATACCTATCATTGTTTTACCAAGGGAGTAAGTCAACCCATATAAATACTTTCATAAATGTTTAGTATGAGAGAAGAAAATAGATCAACACATAATATTCGTTGTACGATGTGTATGTATGAGCGTACGCGGTGTTCTAAGAACGTTTACACGAGACGTGGGAGGGGTTGATTTTTTTAATAAAAATATTGCTGCAGTGGATTTCATGATGTATTCAGATTGTTTTTTGGTAAACAATGATGTGCTGTAATGAGGGCTTAGAATTTTGGTAAATGTCGCATATTTTAGTTATCGTGCATGGCAAAAAAATCAATGACTTGCCTCAGTTGACTTCGGGGCTCATCTATTCGTTGTCAAAAACTGAGCGCGTGTGTATGCGTACATTAATTTTAGGCAATGCACACGAAACATAATATAAAACTAGAATTTCGCGGTTCTGCGCTTTCGCAATTCGTGACGGGGGGTTGTTAGGTCCCGTACGGAAACCTATCAGACGTGACATGTAGTGTAGTAAACTTTGTGACACTACCTAGGGCACTGTTTAAATACACAGGGCCCCTTTGCAACTTAAGTCCACCTTATTGACCTCCCCAGAGACTAAGGTCCTAACTGCCACAATGTCCATTCTCAACTACACCAAATCCCTTTCATCTGTCTCAAGCCCCTTCCAGCTGCCAACGGCATCCTTCTCAAGTCAAACTAAAATTCTCCTCATCTAACAACAGGTGCCTTTCACAAATACCCCAAATATGGCCAATCCCCAAAATGACTGAATGGGTCTCAGTTCCAGGACAAATGAATCTTTCTGAATTAACCCAGATTCTCTGCCCCTACCCCAGGTCCACTTCCCCAACTATTCCCATGTTTCTCCTTCCAACCACCCCAGGGTTCTCCTTTCCCGAACAACCACATTTCAGCCTATATACAGCACTCCAGCACTGAGTTCTAATACTTCAAGCTCGTTGAAGCATAATTTGGTTCTTGAGGTCCCCTTTTGGGAAAGCGTTGCCTCAGAAGCTTTAATTTGAGCGAATTTGAAGTTTAAAGCCTTGCTTATTTCCTCCAA
Organism: Ophioderma brevispina; assembly: GCA_023653785.1. Classification (NCBI taxonomy): domain Eukaryota; kingdom Metazoa; phylum Echinodermata; class Ophiuroidea; order Amphilepidida; family Ophiodermatidae; genus Ophioderma; species Ophioderma brevispina. Next base: position 3,205 of record JAMKCH010029628.1, on the reverse strand, counting down.
ATCCATTCTAAGGCCCTAATATTAAAAGACAAATCAGATGTTCCAAGTCCCTAAGTCACCAAGTCGGGCAACACACATCCCTACCCAGACCCCCCCCCCCCCATCGGTCTCTCGCCCTCTAACTCTCATACTCTCCCTTTTTTCCTCAGCTGAATGTGGAGCCAAATTTAGTTAAAAAGCCTCCAGTTTCCTCATTTTTTCTAATTCTACGGGCCCTATTAAAAGACAAATCAGTTACCAAAAGTCTTAAGTTGGAAGTCGGTCACACAAATCCGTACCGACAAGTTGGTGCCCTGCTCACCCCGTACTTCATCTTCTCACTTTCTTATTCGGTACAAGCCCACATTGCCAATCTACATGTACATATTATTCCATATACCTAAAAAAACTATATGACAAACATGTCATGTTTAAGATAGCAAATGGACTGATTTTCAATTTACAACATTTGGGATTCTAACTAACTCTATCCACAGCATAAGCCAAAATTATTTAATTTTATATATTTAGTTAGCAAGAAATAAAAACATGTCTAATTATGACAATAAAATAGGATAGGCCCAGCAGGGAAGCCCCATGGAGCAGAGCATTAAGTGGCCAAGGACAAACATGAGTATATGCATGGTGCACAATCCCACAACACAATAGGACCGTGATGATCACATGTGTTATTCTGCATATGCCTTGTGTATACGGGATAATTTCACACCAATGTATTATGGGGATATTGGATCATGACTTGATTGTTCTGCTAAGCATTAAGACGCCACAAATTCGGTGGTAATCTTTATGGATTCTAAATATTTAATCTATTTAATCCATAACCATAAAACCACAATAGCATGAGACATCAGATGCATGTCGGAATTGTGATGTTACCCTATTTTACCAGCATTAATTTGGATAATTTGAAAATGTATTATGGGGTATGGATTGGTTCATTGATTCTCAACATTCTTTAGTCCCAATGTAAGGTGAAACCATCTTGCAAAAAAAGTAAATCTGGTCCAATTAAAAAAAAAAAACTTATAAAATAATTATTAGGATATTAAGAGAAAATACTAAGACTATTTTCTAAAATCATCCCAAATGCCTTCATCCCAAGTTATATTTTATCACCCTATCGCTCTCCGAGCACACTCATTATATGTTTTTCTCAATATGATACCCCCATTTAGAAACATGGAATATTCCACATGGCGAGTTCTGGATGTACTTCATTTCTTGAAACTTGCCTCACAAATCGTCAAAATTCCACCTTTTTCCTTCACAAAAAAACAAACAAGCCTTTCGGCCCTGGAGAAGACTTAAACAAACAACATATCCAATTTATAGATCCAAACACCGCTCTCTATCCAAAAATGTTGACAGAAGTCCAAATTTTGTTCACAATGCAAAGGTAGTACTACCCCAATACGTGCAACACTACTGTCTTCGTCGGCCCATTTTTGGATTTTCAAAAGTAGACCAATTCCAATATACAGACTAACGTCTGATACATTATTCAGCCGGCGATTAACATTTGTTTCAGTCTGGATAGGCTAGAACGGGCGTATTGGTTGCCTCAGCCACATTACTTAGGACGAAATCCAGGCAGAAGGCGTAGTCGATGTTTTCCAGACAGTGCGAACGCTACAACAAGCAGCGCCTCAACATGATACAAGATCTGTGAGTATTCATACACTTTAATGGTACCCTCTTAATATGAAAAAGGGCAATTTAGGAAATTAAACCATCAAGAAACAGATTTAAAATTACAGGCTTTGAGATTCTCTTGCCGCCATAGGATGAGATTGAATCGTCAGCCAGGAAATTACTCTAGATAATAATGTGAATCGAAAAACGGAAGTGGTTTCATCATAATGTGCACTTAAAATTGAATTGTGAAAATACAGAGATAGCTGACAAGACAATACATATAATCTTTTAACACATTGACTGATGAATTATGCAAATGTTTTTCTTCCGGTGTTGTTTCATACTGACCCATTCTTATTTTTGCTCAATTTTTTTTCTTGCCTTTTTTTGCAGATTCAATAACCAGTTCGGCTATCAAGCAATAGATGAACCACCTGGAATACTATGAACATTGCAAACAAGGACTTGTATTCCAAAATGAAACCTTTTAATTATTACCACAGTAATATACGGATGTTTTACACAGAAACTACAACATAATTACGAATACCTTTACCCAAGACAGAGAAGGGGTAATCCGTGATGGGTGATCCATTAAAGGTTTAACGGTTATCTTTCGCCCCAAATATGTGTGCTATTCTTTTTACAATCAGTATATTTATAACGTCTATCCAAAGAAGACTGGGTGTGGTCCAATGGATAGGAAAAAAACGTACCACGCTCGTCTCTCCCCCACCCCAGGTGTGGAATGAAAGGCGGTTAGGGAATTGCACAATATGCTGTTAGGCAGTGCGCCAACTAGCTGATGAGTGACATGAATTTCTGACGATTCCTTCTTAGCAGTTTCGCCCACATCACATACTGTCTTATCTGACATTTTTGACATTTTTGAGACAACTACTGAGATATTAATTAGGTCTATGTGTCTAATTATGATTATTTCACCTTCCAGATTTCTATTCACAAGATTAAGGTTCATTCGGCATAGGGAATTTCACATACTGTCATTATTTCGTCCTATCTACAGAACGAGCGTTTTCCTTACATGAAACGTGTTTCACATACTGTCTTATCTGCGTCGTATCTACAGTGAGAGCGTTCTCCTGCAAACGATTTTCACATACCGTCTTATCTTCGTCGTATCTACAGTTCGAGCTTTCTCCTCACATAAAAATCTATCTATCTGCACAATCGGGAGCAGAAATTAAAAATGTCGAATTTCACATAGAGATCTATGACTTTGGAGACGTATTTAGAGTATAAAGCATAATATAATCTTATTAAACCAACTTTTAAACAAAATTTAAGCATTATTTTTCAAGCATTTTAAAATGTAAGCATTATTTGCAATAAAAGAATTATACACGTGCTAAGTACTAAGTGCTAATACATGAAAGAATTTATCCTTAAAGATTTTCTTAAAGATTTTCAATCACAATTTTCTCGGAAACGGTGTTTTATCAGATAAGACAGTATGTGATGTGGGCGACGAATAATTGTAATTTCGCCTTGGATATGTGCGCGTTATCGACAATAATCATTTTGGCAGGTATTCTGAAAGGGAGTC
>JAMKCH010029627.1:0-56607 GCA_023653785.1 Ophioderma brevispina | reverse complement strand
CTGATAAAACTTGTATCAAACCGCTGGCCCTGGCACAGTGTCCAAGTGGCGAAATAAAGAGTTTAGAAAACATTGCCGATAATAAGTTTGCATTTCATGCAAGTAGACAGAAACTAGTTAAGCGCCCCCGTATACTGCGACACTGTGCCAGAAATAAAAGGTTTAGAAAACATTAGGCTTGTTAGGTTTAGACGTAATACTTCTAGCTGAGACAAATTGCTAACAACAAATTAGTTAAGTTGCCTGGCCCAGTTTAATAGTTTCAGGCTAAAACAGTATATACATAATTATTAAACCTTGATACTACTTATAAAGCTGGCCCCTGGCACAGTGACAAGACGGTGTCAGAAACAAAGAGATAAGAAACCATAGACTTATAGGCATATGTATGTGGTAAGCTAATCCACTCACACAAGCACAGTGTAAAAGTGACAGAAAGAACAGTTTAGAAACATTCAGATAATTTTTTGCATGTGGATTCAAGTATACAGAAACTAGTTAGTGCCCTGATCACAGTGTGCTCAGAAAAAAGTTGATAACATTTTACAAATTATAGACTTGTAGGTGTAAGTAGCGTATCATCTCGCTTGAGACAATTGATCACACATGTACCAAATAGTTAGGAAGCTGTCTGGGCACACTGTCATAGTGTCAGCTAAAACACTTATAAATAATATAATTATTAAAATATTGACAATTTATATGTGCTGCTGGGCCCTGGCACAGTGAACATTAGGACTTGTAGGCGTCAGTAACCGTAGGTTTTATTTGAGCCACTGACTTTCAAAAATTAGTTAATTCTGCCTGGCACAGTGTCCATAGTGTCAGGACGAAACAGTTTATGAATGAAATATAAACCCTGATAAAACTGTATAACGCTGCGGCCCTGGCACAGTGTCAAAGTGGCAGAATAAAGAGTTTAGAGAGAAATCATTCCGATAATGTTTGCATGTGATGCAATTATACGAAACTAGTTAAGCGCCCCTGATACAGCGACACTGTGCCAGAACAAAAGTTTTAGAAACAAAATTAGAGACTTGGTAGGTTTAACGTTCTTCTATAAGCTGAGACATTGAGTAACACAATTAGTTAAGTTTGCTGGCACAGTTTTAATAGTGTCAGGCTCAAAACAGTATAACATCATATATTAAACCTGATCATACCTTATAATGCTAGGCCCTGGCACCGTGACGGTGTGGTCAGAAAACAAAGATATAAGAAAACATTAGACTTATAGGCATATGTATGTTGTAGCTAATCCACTCACACAAGCAAATGTCAAAATGACAGAAAGTAAACAGTTTAGAAACTTCAGATAATTTTTTTTGCATGTGATGCAATTACAGAAGAACTATTTACTGCCCTGACACAGTGTTCCAGAAAAAAAGTTTGACATGTTACAAATTATTACTGGACTTGTAGGTGTAGTACCGGTACATCTAGCGTAGACATTGACTCACACCATGTACACAATTATTTAGAAAAAAATTAAAAACGACAAAGAAGTACATATAAAAATAATATAAATAATATAATTATTAATTACTTGAAATATTTATAGGTGCTGGCCCTGGCACAGTGAAAAACATTAGGACTTGTAGGCGTCAGTTACCGTAAGTTTTATTTGAGCCACTGACTTTCAAAAATTAGTTTAAGAAGAAGTTCTGCCTGGCACAGTGTCATAGTGGTCAGGACGAAATCAGTTTATGAATGAAATAATAACCCTGATAAAACTTGTATAAAAGCTGGCCCTGGCACGTGTCAAAGTGTGTAGGAAGAAACCGTTTAAAGAAAATATTCAGTATTTCTTCATGTGAAGCAAGTGGCACAAACTGTTTAAGTGTGCCACCTGCACAGTGTTCAGAAAGAGTTTAGAAGAAACATTAGACTTGTAGGTGTAAGTACGTATCTGTTAGCTGAGACAAAATTTTTTGATTGACTAAACAAAATTAGTTAAGTCTGCCTGGCAGAGTGTCGTATGTCAGGCTCAAAACATGTATTAAATAAACCTTGAATAATCTATATACGCGCTGGCCCTGGCATAGTGCCACAAGTGTCAGAAAGAAAACTTTACAAAACATATGATTTGTATGCGTAAATACTCAGGATCTAGCTATCCACTGACTTACCACAAATTCCTTAAGTCTCCTGGTCACAGTGTAATAGTGTCAGGAACAAAAACAGTTTAGAAATAATCACCCTAAGAAAACTTGTATAACGCTGGCCCTAGCACGTGTCACAGTGGGTCAGAAATAAAGAGTTTAGAAAACATAAGACTTTTAGGCGTAAATATGTTATTACAGCTGAGGACATTGACTTACCAAATTAGTTAATATGCCTGGCAGCCGTGTCATAACTGTCAGACAAAACAGTATTAAATATATGCTGACCCTGCACAGTTCCACATGTCCCGAAGAAAGAGTTTATAAAACATTAGGACTTGTAGGCGGCCAGGACGTATGTTTCCAGTTGTCTGGCACAGGTGTCATAGCTTCAGGGTAAAGTGTACAAAGAAAAAAAATCAAAAACCTGATCACACGTTATACGAAACATTTTAAAAAAAAATTAAGATAATTTGAATTATAACATTAATGATACATTTTAGTATGTGTACATTGCCATATGAAACAAAAATGAAAAAGTAAAAAACTTTTTAAATTAAATATTGCAATCTTGATAACACTTATATACACTGGCACTGACACAGTTTCAAAATTAATGAAACACGTTTAGAAAACATTAAGGATAACCTGTTTGATGTGATAATACACAAGAAAGTTAAGTCTGTCTGGCGCGGTGTCATAGTGTCAGGACAAAAAAAAATCTAAACCTTGATAACACTTGCATATGTTGGTCCCCGGCAACAGACAAGGTCCGGAAGAAAAAACAAATAAATAAATAATTAAACTTAATCAATACTTAAATAATTTTTTTTTTTGTTGCCCTGGGCATGGGAACAGTGCAGGAAGAAAAGAATTATAAAGCAATAACAATTGAACATAGCATAACAAGGTATCTCATGTATTGGCACACAAAAGCTAGTCAATGTTCGTCTGGCACGGTGTAATAGTATGAGAAGAGAACAGTTAGAAACTTTAAAGACATAGTAAAGTAATTTTTCATCTGACATATTAAATATCACAGGTTAATAGTCTGGCCTGGCACAGTGTCAAAGTGGCAGAAAGTTAAGAAATCGATTTTTGGACATCAGTAAAAGTAATGCTATTTTGACACACTGACATAAAAAAAACAGTTAAGTAAGAGTTCTGCCTGGCGCAGTAATCATATTTGTCCATCAGAAAGAACAGTTCAGAAAAAAAGTAAGATTAGGACGCCAGTAAATTAAGTTGTATCTGACATATTGGCATAAAATAATTACCTAAACCTGCCCTGCACAGTGTCCAGTGTAAGAAAGAACAGTTTTTAGAAAACTCTAAAAATTAAGGACGTTCAACCAAAATATGATTATCTGACACACGGATTTATTTTACACGCACAGTTGGACACATGGGGGGGGTGTAAAGTTGTTGGAAAAGCTGGATGAATAATCAGATTGGTAAAATGCCATAATAAGAAATAATTCTTCAATCATGTGTAATTTCGTGCAGATTTACACGACGGGACCCTGGAATTTCACTCTTTTTTTCGAGTGGACCTTCCAGGTTCAACAATCACACCTTTTGAAGAATATTCAAATAAAGTTTGTATAATTTTGTAAACTACCAACATTTTATTTCGTCGAACTCTTAGTCACTTTAAAAAGTGAATCACTCATTGGCATTAAGATTAAGAATTAGGTTAATATTGCATCTACATAAGCCAAAGTTGGAACAAATAAAAATTGGGGGTGTCCACTCATTGGCATTTAAGAGACTAGATTAGGTTATTTGCATCTACAGCCAAGTTAGTGACAAATTAAAACTGGGGGGGGGGGGGGTGTTTGCTACCTCGTAAATATATATTTATCTGTCGTGCTTTGCTAAACGAATACTTTATCAACAGATCAGTAATAATGCCTTTTTTTAATCCTACATTCTTGTAAACATGTTAAATATCAAGTGTTTACTACCTCAGGTGAATGAAATTTGTATATCTATACAATATTACATAGATCCGTTTGTTTACGGGCGAAGTTAATAAAGTCAAACCGACACATTTGAACGAGTTTAAAGTTACCGTTATATCGGAACAATGATTATTCGTTGTATCTTTGATAATGCCCGAATGTCTGCATCGTCATTTGATTGATTGTTGAAATCCCCACACTCTTTGAGTATGATCTGAAATGGATTACAAACTGACGATTAAAATATATTAATAAAGCCTGACTGATTAAATGACACTTCTTTGAGCAATCACTGATCTTCAAATCCATACTTTTAAGGGATACCCTTTCCTCTCAATTGGGTTTTCCGTATACGCTCAAAGTTCAAATGATTTACTACGGAATAAAAACACCTTTTGTTTTTTCAGTTTAAAACGTTTTAAATGATTTCCATACACAACTATGAATATGAATTAAAGACATAAATAACTTCATAGACGCTATGTTTTATTGTGTTGTACCATCATTAACTTACCCACGAATCAGGAACGCCGTTGCGTCGCTACCCGCACCATTAGAAGGGTCACTGCTCGGTACGCCGTGCTGCTGTTCATGTAATAACCATACTTTATTACTGCAATTCCCTGTCCCTGAAAAGCGAATGCAGAAATCGTTATTTGGATAATCCAGTCACCTTTTCATTGTTTAAAGGTTCGAAATTTAGACCGACATCACTCTATTTACCAACTACGGGTATACTCGGCAGGCGTACCGCGCAGTTCGATCCGGAGGGGGGCAAAATTCCCAGTCGTCCCGCCAAGGATGGCAAAATCCCAAGTCGTCCCGCCCGAGGGGAAATTCTTTAGTCGTCTTGGGATTTCCTCCATAAAGTTTGACTTGGACAAAATTCTCACGGCGAACATTGCGCAAATTTACATATTCTTTTGCTAAATTGGGCTGACATTGGTTGAAATTTCCCCAAGAGGAGGGATGAAAATTGTTGTCCATATCGTCCCGCTTTTTGGGCAACTTGCCCCCCTCCCCGGTCAGTACGCCCACTGGTTACTCAATCTCTCGAACTGCTCGCGGTAACGGCCTCTGTGTGGCCCTATCCATGGCTTATCTGCATTTATTCGAGTTTAACAGCATATGTCGGTGTGTTGGGTGTTTTTGGTGGTGGTGTGTGTGTTGTGTGGCGTTCGTGCGTGCGAGAGAGTGTGTGCGTGTGTTTGTAAAATACCTGAATTTTGATGGAGGATATTGTTTGATTCGGCCAGTAACATAGCTTCATAGAGAGTTGCGTATAAAGGTACGGTCTCGGACAATCAGATTTAACTGGATTTTTTTCTGCTTGGTTAGTCCCACACGACAACTAACATTTCTGTGGTACAATTCTGGGACCATAAAAACAAAAAAAACAGCACGGTAGCCGATTCGTCACTGGTAATCTTAAACATTAAATAAAAAAAAATCTCACGTAAAACTAAAGACAAATGCTACACATCTCATTACATAGCCAAAAACAGAATCCGAAATCAGAAGCAAACCAATCAAAGACATGCTTAGAAATAAAAGAGCAAATGAGATGGCGGGGCATTTTGTCAGAATTCAAGACAATAGATGACTAATAGTGTGACAGATTGCAGCCATATCCCGTAAAAGGAGAATATGCCGACAAGAGATAGAAAGAGGTACTTGACGTCATACCTGGCACCACATTGTACCAGAGATGCTCAAGTCCCGAAGAAGAGCAAGAAAAGGAATAATTTGCTGAAGAGGGCTACATCCACCAGTGGATGCAACAGCCCAGTAATGTAGAGGTATAAAACTAAAGATCTACGATGGTCCGAACTCATTAGCCCTATGTTGATATATGGCGGTACCTTTCTTTGACAAATAAGCCCTAACCCTAGCACACACAATACAATAGCATATGTCATGGTTGCTCAATACACGGTAATATTAGGGTTTACAAGTTGGCCAAAGAGTGTTTTAGCTCTCCTTATCATTTTTTTTAATTTCTAAACACAGTTCGACTCTACCACAAATCCATTGTTCACTCTCAGTGGATAGCATAAATACGCCGTACTTTTGGAAAGTGTTGAAGTGCATAGAGGATAGAGTAAGTGTGTTTAGATTGACTTTTTACCTTAACTCATTTACAGTCATCTGCGTTTCGACAATGTGATTTAGTTTGAACTGTACCCATTTTGCTTGTTTTTAGTCTTAATTTGAAATACGTAGTTTAAAAGATGTCTTACCATTAAAACTTTCATTTAAATGTTATTTGTTTTTGTTTTTAGACACAATACCGTTGTTTGATTTCCAACTCCAAATCCAGAAACAATACTCTAACCAAACTTTTAACAATCTTACTGCCACGATATCCTCCGAGTCCATGGCCGAATGCATAGCTGATGGACAGCATGCCAAAATACAAGCGTATTCGCCTTTTGCCTTCAATCTTCAAATACTTATTTTACCCGCAAGATTAACCAGATCTTGTGATCCTACTAATCCCTCCACCTGTTTATCTGGTGATGAATCTCTTATGTTGGGACTGTTTTTCCAAAAGTGATATGTCATTCATATTCCCGATATAAGTGACATGTTTAGTGACCATTTTTATTTATTTTGAAAACGAGTGACACTCTGCCAAACTTACTATCTTTTGATCAGGCGACTGATTTCTATACTCTCACAAACACGTTAATTCGCTGCTCGTTACTTTGTCGCAATCCTAATGTACGTTTTTTTTTTGTGCCCCCTGCCCCACTTAATATTGACTAGAAAAGGAGATTACCCTCACATGTAAATAAAATTTAAGTGGTGCGCCCGCAGACGAAGTGTCCATCTCTCGCTGTCTCTGGCGTTTTGGCCGGCGTGAAAGCAGATATTGTCCGCCAGGAGCCATAGTCCACGCTCCATAGACGATAAAAGAAAACGCGTGAAACTAATGTTGCGTGAAGAGTCAACTGAATTGAGCGCCCTATTCTTTACCGTTGCAGCCGAACTATGAGTACGTGATACAATAATTAATTCTACACCGGTACCTATTTATACTCCTTGGTAGAGAGAGACAAGGGCGGTAAAGTGCTTTGCATCAAATTGTACAACACATTGGCAACACGGGGATCGAACCCACAACCTTATGCTCATGAGGCGAGCGCTGACCCCCCAATGCATCACTGGTGCCCCTCTGTCAGATGTGGCATACATCTTAGCGAAATTGGAGTGAATTTCCCAACTGTGCGTTAATGTTTTCCCTCTACTTTTAGTAGGGTCATAAGATATCTAATTCTCAAACTTTGGGAATGAAGGTTTTTAGAGATGTTGTTCTATTGTTTCGAGGATGTCGAATCAGGCCAGGGTGACTATGAACCCCAAAACGTCAAGATCATCCTGGGGTAAAGTTGATCCAATCCCAGAGTTTGATTGGAAACTAGTATCATTTAATGGCTCTGTCCTACTAAAACAAAAAATCATTTTAACTCATTAGTGAGTTCTTTGTATCACATTTTGAGTGAAGCTTGGTGACCTGTAAGACCTTACCCTCTAATTACCAACCGAAATCCAAACGTATAAGGTTTTTATCCCAAGATGGCCTTAAAGGTCGAACCTATAGACAAATTATACTTTTTAACTCTTTAAAAGAGACAATGCTTTGTTGTAAATTTAAACACAATTTTGACATACTTTCCTATTTACCCTATTACTAACATTACCCCCAGAGTTTATAAGTTCTCCACATTGCCAATGGATTGCATTTTGAACCAAAAATTAAAAATAGAAATTCAGATGTTTTTTCTGTGTGTGTGTGTGTGTGTTGTATGTGTGTGGGTTGGTGTGAGTTCACTGGTTTGGTTGCATGGTCTCGATATATGTGGGCACTACACACTTCTTTCCATACAATTTACAAATGAAGAGCCCACTCCATTACGCTCATTACTGAATGGTGACGTCATATTCTTGTGATACAGCTTGGGGATATCTTGGAAATTCTGCAATGTGTGTCATACGTTTTCGGGAGACCTGTTAAACCTCAGGTGTCAAAATTATATGCGCAATGATAATGGGAAAAATCCGGTTATGGTCTCGGTCTCGGAAGCTGAAAAACAGAATTTAAATAAGACTTTCCGCTGTGTTGAGTGTTTTGTGTGTTCTTGTTTTTTATGTTAGTAAGTTGCGACCATGAGTCAATCCCGGAAATTAGGGGTGAAAAAGTATCCTAAATAATGTTAGATTTTGCGCGATATATGTGATGGCTAGTGAGATTGTGTGCTATCGGTGTCGGTATTACTTAGATCATCCCTGAATCCACAGTGTCATCATTGCAGAGACATTTAATTTTAATAAGGAGACAATGCAAATATGCATGGCTATTTGCCGGCAGTGGAACCAAGTTTGTTAGAACTGGGAAAAAAAGGCAATGGGACAGTATTGATTGCTGTCATAATTATATGGGCGGAACCGTGTTTGTGGGCGCTGTCACTGTAAGATGGTGCATGCAGTAACAAATGTTGTACACACATACTTACTGCATTCGTGTGTGTGTATACTTAGGTCAGTCACACGAAATGTACTAACATGCGCGAATGCCATCGGTTTGACGGAGCGTCGGTAATTGTCACTAGAATCTTCTATTACAGGCTTCCACTAGAGAGGTTTGTTTGTGTTGTGCGACTTCTTCAGTGATTTGCTTCACTTCAGTGATCGCTCCCGATCAATCACCTAGAAGCGCGGAGGCCTCCCGTGTTAGCTAACTGGAATCTCATCAAAGTATGGGAATAACCTGGTAAAAAATGTGGCGGATTAAATTGTAACCGAATTAAATGTCATCTCATTTATCATATCACGAGACGTGAAGCATGTATGATTCAGTGACCTCAGAAATAATGGCGCTATTCCGCCCGGTATGCAGAAGTCATTGTTTGTCCATGAGTGAAAGTTCAATTGAGCTGTCTCGTTCACGATTGAATAAAAACTTGAGAGCTCCTAGAGCGAGGTTCAATAACTTTGACTCTATATTTCACAATCTATCCCAAAAGAAGCAAAGATGAACAGTCATGCACGAAATTTGCTTTTATGGCAAGCTGCTGACCAACATCTTTGTGCAGATCCAAGATCCATAAGTTATTTTGATTCCCTTTCTATTTCAAAATTACAAAGCTGTTAGAACAAAAAGTGAATGAAGGGTATCCACGCGAATTCTGTGCAATTGCAATGCAACATGGTCCCATACATTGCTGAGGTATTTTTTTGACGACATTTGGATTGTAATTATGCCACCAAATATAACACTGCAAAATAATTAACATTTTTGGAATCTTGTGAGACAATACAAACAACTTTCACCAGTCAACCAAAATTCTTGAGCATTGGGTAAATTTTACCCCAGGATGACCTTGAACCATTTTGGGGGCTCTCGGGCTTAACTAAAGGTCAGGAACCTAGGCAAATATATCCTCTTTCTAATCCTTATCAGGAGGACGAACATGTTAATGCACATTCAAACAAAATTTGAATCGATTTAAATTTTCCCTGTAGTAAAATTGCCCCCGCACACTGTAACTGTCCAATAAAAAAATAACTCTGCCACACAAAGAAGTTAGCACAATCGCATTTGCAACATAAGAAACAACATCCCCTGATTGCTTCTTGTTTCATTGCTTCTGGACCTCAAATGACCCCAAATTTCACTTGTTCTTTGAAGTTGTTGTTTGCCTGTCCGTTTTTCTTGAAAAGGGCTTTATATTAAACTTCAAAATTTCATCTTTCTGGCAGTACCACTCTTTTATGTCGACTTTTTCTGTACATTGTCGACTTTAAGGTTATATTTTGTGTGTAAATTTAGTATCTGAAAAGTTCACACTAACATTTACTGCATTTCTGTTAGTATTGATTATTCACCATCCCATTCAACACCCAATTACCACCTATTGAAAAGGGATTAAGAACATGGTCATAAAACGTTGAAGATTGTGGATTTGAATTGAGTGCTGTGAGATCAATTGAACTTTTGACCTACTGGTCACTGTTATTAAATTTTAAATAAAAAGAATATGCATTGAAATTAATTACAATGATTTTGTTATGTTTTCATTTATTACTTAATTATCTGACAGTGGATTCTCTATTTATATTATCATGTTCTGATGACAAATATAGAGTTTTGTAATATTTAACATTTCATAGAGCCTAATTAATTTCTTTACAGATAGCATTGAGGCTAGTTACAGTGTGCCCCCCTTGAGGAAGGGGCAGCAGTTCAAAAATTTGCACCCCATAATTTTCTGACTGTCTGGTCCCTATTGAATGAAAAACAGCAAGAAAAACAACTTAAGCACCAAAATCCTACAGGAACTGTTTCATTGACATACCAACCCACACTATAAGATAAAAAAGGGAATCTGAAGTGTTTTCTTCTGTATACCGGGCGGATTTACTTATCAATAACGCCATGATTTGTTGGAATCAATGAACCATGGTGTACATCCGTTGGTTACTGATATTTAAGAATAAATAAGATGACATTTAAATGATTTCACTTTCAAGAAAATGTGCAGATACTAGACACTCAAAACTTTATTTCGGAAAAAAATATGTAGGGATTTTACCCCCCTTGTTTTACAATGTTCCCCACATTTCCCAGAGGTTGGACCAAAAAAATTCTGATTCAGCACCCTTCAAACTATAGACAAATATCTTCAAACCTTCTTCCCCAAACTTCTAGAATGGGAACTACTTTTAACCAAGAGTGTAGTTGTTGTTGACCATGTTGACTGAGGCTGTGTTAAATCAACGGATGTACCCTGATGTTGTAAATCCCTGCGCATATTTCCAGACTGCTGCTGTTAGATTTGAGATTGTTGTGCCTGTGATCGTTGCTGACGATGCTCCACTACATCCTGCAAAGTTTGAGACTGCGACTGGCCAATTTGTCGATTGCGTGCTTTAACTGCACCACATTTTGTGCCGATGGTAACGACGAGGTCGACGCGTGATTCGACGTTGAGTTTGCGGAAAGGAGGCTATGAAACACTCGAAGGTGCAGAATTGTCCAGCAACATGCGTAATACTTGAGCTTGAGATCTGGTTTGTCGATCGGTTGACACATGCAGTGATACAATCATACCAGACGTGATCCGATCAAGGATAAACCATTTTCTCTGCCGGGGTAAATCAGTTGTCTGCCGATGAACGTCAGAAAACTTTATTACTTTTTTAAAAATCTTTGAGGAAAGATGGACAATTGAGCCCATTTTTAAAGAAATCGGAACGATATTAGTACAAACTATACCTTTTAATACTTACAAGACGAACACTTTGGTTATCTTTTTACAGCAATCCAAGCATTTTTCATTTTTAACCCCTGTATTATGAATTCATCCCCTCCTGGATTTCACCCAAACTTTTATGAGGGTACTCTCGCTAAATATGTTCATTAATCTTCATATATAGAAGACGAATCCATTGAAAAAATGACGCTCTGCTCTCCACAGTCACGGAATTGGTCTAAATTACCCAACTACATAGCTGTCTATTGATACTAAAATCACATGCGGCTACTGGGGGCCGACCAGGTAACTCTATGCTTACCGTGCAACGGTGCAAATCGCAGTCCAGCCGACTCTGAAATTTACATTGCAATCTCTAAGTCTAAAATAATAGATTAAAATTTTGCGTCAGAATTGGGAAGCGAACCCACGAGCTTTGGATTACAAGGTGAGTGCCCATACACGAAAGCCACGCATCTCGAAACCGAAGATTTTTTGTAATACTTAAAAAATACGAGGTTACATGGTCGGCTCCTAGCTGCTTCTGACTAAGTTCATAAGGGGTTCGGTATGGAAAACCTTTGGGGGTAGCCTGGCTAGACGAGGGTTAAATGTAAATATAGACGGCATTGCATCTATGATGACCATGTCTCTATAATGGTCACAAAGAAGGTCTGCTAGACAGAAAAGATTCTGACTGATGGATTCCCTCCCGGCATCATAGGTTTTCTAACTAACTTAGATAGCCATCACCCAGAAAGGCCCGATAATCAGAAAATATTCTGACTGACGGGTCTTCTGAATAACAGGACGTTGCAACACATAAAACAGCCCATCAGAATTCTGATAGCGGACCTTCTGAGTAATGGGGTTTCTGGGTGACCAAAAGGATACATTTATCAGAAACTCGTCAACCAGAACAAACATTTTGAGTAAAAACATAAATAAATCCCTTTATTTAGAAGACCCGCTATTCGGAAAATTAGGACTAGCGGGCCTTCTGATTACTGGATTTTCTGAATAGCGGGTCCTCTGGGTAATAGGTCTTCTGAATAGCAACCTGCACGGTAACTTCCTGTATCACTAACCCGCTTAACCCTAAACCTAATAGAATCGCCTGTTTCATTATTCGTAAGTAAAAGAGTTGTAGCTACGGGTCTTTAGTAGCCTCGAGCCCCTCGCTTTCCGGAAATAAAATTTAATAACTTTCAGAAATATCCACGAGACCTTCGTGGGCAAATACTACCCTCATTTACATTTTCGCTAGCTCTGGTAATTGCACTTGCGCGGCCAGCCAGGAAATCATATATGTGCCAGAAGGCCCCGTTGGTGCTCCTGAACTTTGTTCTCAGCCGCAAGGCCATTAGGTGTTCTCATCCACAACTGTGTTAATTAAGGTCTTGGTGAAAAGTTCCGTTCAAGATCAAAGGCTGTCGGAGACTCATGCTTCAGTAGGGCGGGCGAGGCTAAAGTAGCCCCAAATTCCCTCGTCCATGACTTAGCAAGCCACACGTCACGAAATAGGTCCATCTGGGCTGACAACACAATACAACAATTTTAAACACACGAGAAACAATACGCTAGATTTCCGATCTTGGCTAGTCACTACTCTAACTTTCGGAGGTTCGTCTTTCTTCTAACCTCATGCACGGTCCCTGCAAAATACACAATACTGTTATAACATGTACCGCAGTTAAAAGATACCCTTAATTATTTCCAAAATAATTCTTGAGTGGTATCGTAAAGTCCTTTAATTCCTTTAGCGTTTCCTACTACTTCATTTTTTCTTATCCCTCGTCTACCGAAGGGGGGTGGGGCGGGGGTTACTGCCCCTTCTATCGTTTCGCCCGACTATAACCCCCTTTTCCGGTGCAAATTATTTAAATGTAATCATGTTTGTTAAATTTACATAGTACCTTCCTTTTATGCAAACCAAACACCCCCGGATTATACGTGAGGCACAGGTAGTCCCAAAGTAATGATGGGGGAGAAGACGAGGAGGTATTTCAGTTTCACACACCCCACACACACACACAATAATATATAGATATATATAAATATATATATCTAGAGATAATATATATATTATCTATATATATATATATATAATCATATATATATTGTATATGGCCCCTCCATTTTTCTGATTAACCTTTTTAATGAATATTATTTTCTTCTCAGTTTTTTATATTTGATAAGAGTTTTCTCTCATGACAGTCATTTTGGTTTACTAATAAAAGAGAGAAAGGGGAATACCCCTAGTTTGTTTTTCTACTTGCACCGGTAGATTGCCCAATAAGGGATTGGGAATTCCCCAAGATGTAAACTTAGAAACTTGTTTATGCTTTTGAGATCAAAATCATTGCAGAATCTAGGGCTTCCCACAAAGTTAATATATGAAATGAGTAATTTATATTGTGAAACGATTTGTGGGTGCAAGGTCTTTTATGCATAAGATTATGTAATGTCTATTTTTAACGGGATTTTTGTGAAGTCAGTAATATATATAGAGATTTGAGCTAAGTCGCGCGGTCAGCAGTTAAATCAGAGGAGCTTAACTAGAGCTCTGGAGCTATACATTATAAGTATATGGCTATAGTTTTTCTCTACAATAAGGGTAGATTTGAGTTCTACATCTAGTGCCAGGATTTAATCTTTTGGATGCCGCCGGAGCTTGATAGCTACATTGTCTGCTGTCGTCTTTTAAGCCAAAGAGCTTCAGTTTTTGGAATCAAAGGATTCCAGTTTGTTTTCCTATATTAGACATTAGCGACAGACTTGATGGTGGTAGATTACCTGGATTTATTATTGTGGACATTTTGTCGTCGAGGGAAGCCCGTCGTCTTGAACCTGCTGGACAGATTACCTTTGCAGGACTGAGAGATTCCCTTGGAATATATACCCTGATGAGTTTTGTATGTTCTTGTGCGCTGTCATTTTGGAGTCTTCGCTGTGAGGACATATCACCGTTGAACTGCACCGGCTTGCCCCAACACAGGCAACTAGTAAAAACATAAGTAATCTTACTAATTGATGTATAGTAAGTTTGTTTGGACGACCAATTCTTGAACCAAATCAAGTCAAGATCATTAACAACTGTTTATTATAATATAATTTAGATCAATTTGTGCACAAGGCTCATTTATTGTTGTTTGAAAGGTATTTCTGACCTTAGACGTCTAGGAGACGTCATACCAGAATTGGGGGCTCGTCTTGGGAATTGAATTGAGAAATAATTTTAGCCTTTTTTGTTCATATTACACAGAAAAGTGTGACAAATATTTTAACATTTTTGGCACATATTTATCATACAAAGTTTGTGTGTATTACATGTACGACTTTGTAGTTTTGGTTCAAGTTGTATATTGTGTTTGTAGAGTACAGCCACAATGAGTTTTGATCCATAGTGTTCATGGGGCAAATAAGAACTTGTGAGAAGTTTGATGAGCTAAACGCCTTGATTGAATGAACTAGCCAAGCATTAGGACTTGAGGCAAAACATAATGCCAGAGAAACAGATCCTCAAAAATATTTGATTGAAAAGTTTGCCCAGAAGAAATGTTTGGGATAGTTCAATTGGATAGGATAGAATAACTCACTGGAAACAGTGCACTGCTGATTCTTTCAGGTTGAAATAAAGAGCTGTGAAATTCAAAGGAAATAAATTGAAGAAAATTGGAAATAAACAAGCAAAGAAATAGAATTGCAAATGAAAATGAGACAAAAGGATGGAAATGGAGATGAAAACAGAAGATATAGAAGCTCAACTTAGAGTTAGAAAATTGGAAAGCAACAGGCTAGCTCATCGACTCTTCCAAGAAATATGGTTTTTGATGCGGCGAAAATGTTCGCCTGGTTCCAAAATTTCAGAATCAAGAATAAAGACAAATCTTCTCACTTTGCGAAATTGCCATCTCTTGAATGGCCCAAGGAGTCTTGACCCTTGTTTGTACAGAAACAGAAAAGGTTCAGTGTTCATTGTAAAGCCCGAGAAATATATTCGTCGTCGGCCATGTCTTAGACCAGAAGTAGTGTGGGTGATTATGACGAGGTTAAGCCAAAAAAAGCAGTGAAACTCAAAAAGCAATATAAAATTGGTTGCCAGAGGCATCATAACAAAATCAGGGCTGGTCAGAAAAAGGATGACCCGACCCATTGGGTTGAATTTGCCCGTGTAAAGAGTGAAACCAATTGTTTGATCGCTGGCTTCTCGAAAGAAGTCGGCAAAAATTTTGGTCACTTAGGAGTTGAAATCTTAGTGGAGATTTCAAACAGTGTCTACATCCAGTATCACACAAACCCTCTGGATGACAACAACATTGACAGTTTCTGAAAGCGGCCGTACATAAAAAGGCAGAGCATTATGCATGTGACGAAACCCAATTATTCCTACGTGACGGTTCAGGCCTAGCCTAAGATGTTACTAGGTACATACAAATACAACAATAAGTCGTGTTCTAACAAAAAAAAGGGCGTCTCATTGTAGCACTCAGGAGGGGAAATTCCGCATCAGTTTCCATGAAAAAATGGCGTAAGAAAGTCATGTGTCTAAGTGCTGAAGAATGGGATGGGACCCAAAATCACAGTTCACATGCAATCACCGTAAAAAGACAGGACATACAGTTCAAGGAAAGGTGTTGGTAATACATGGCTATCCCCCAAGGAACAATGGAGTGGAGCCAAAAGTGAGTCAAACCAATAGGTTGTGTGTTTACTTTGAGGCCAAAAGTTCATTCTTTTTTCTGTTCAAAACAGAATCCCAACAAAAGGGGATTGACACAGAAAAAGTAGGGATGACTTTAAGAGCCAAGAAAGGGGGCCCTTTTTGTTTTGGAGGGATTTGTGTCACGTTCAGATGATAGTTTAGATCCAAAACCCAGTAGACGCATGACGGACACGTGCTGCGTCGACAGAAAAAAATCCATGATATTGGCAGATGCACTTCCATTTGGATATTGAGAGTTCCCAGAGAACTAGTGCATTGATTACAGGGGTAGGTTGGAGGGTTGGTATAGTGTCCCTCTACAGCAATGAATTTGAAATCATACTTGGTTTCTGGAAGGAACTGGTCACAATTTGGGTGGTTAGAAGACACAAAGAACTTCTCCCAGTTAAAGGGGTTTCCATGTTGTTAGGGAATTGATTTGGCAGGGGGGAAAGTACTTCTGGACTCCCCAGATCCCATAGTTTCCCGGTTGCCTGTACAAGTGTATAAATTTGTAAATAGACATTTTTTCCACATGTTGCAGGTAACTATGAAATCATATGACCGAAAAGAAAAAAAAAAACAGCCTCAAAACCATTGACAAACAGTGAGCAGTTTTATGCGTCAAAATAGCTCACACATATAGACAAGCGTTGAGGATACTTGGTCCCAAATTTAGAGATACTTTTCTCTCACAATTGGAGGAATTTGGAGTCTCTTCCTCTTCAGGGGAGACTAATTCCCTGTTAGTGAAAATCCAGCTCCCTGAGCCCAAACAAAGTGATCAATCTGGTACAATAAAATCCAGCCTCTGAGCTCGAATAGAGTTAGGGCACTGTAAATGATACCCTTAACCAGTGACAAGCTGGTAACTTAGCAGCGCAGTGACCCCACACTTAGGAAATTAGGTGAGATGGCATTGTCGCAACAGGAATCCGAGGCAAATTCGTGTATGTTTCTACAAACAAACTGGTGTCCTCAATGAGAAAAGGGCGGCCACCTGATGCACGTGTAGATGAGGAATAGAAGGTTGTGCATCAAATTGTTTGTGCCAAAGGTATACCATGGGGAAGTGATAGGCATAGCCATAGTCCCATGGCAGGACACTTAGTGTGAGAAAAACACATGACAGAATTAGGAGTCATTTTTGTGGCCTACCCACTCATAAAGAATGTTCTGAGGACTAGTGTAAACTTGTCACACATTCAAATGGTGGCAAGCCCAATCAGAAATTCCCTACTGCTCTTCTGCTGCTCCCTTGCAACCAGTACCAGCAGTGCTGAGCCATTTAGTAGGGTGTTAATAGATTGCGTAGGACCCACTTCCCAAGACCAAGTCAGGAAATATTTACTGACCATCATCTGTGCTTCCTCCACAGATGCCCTGAGGCTATAATACCCTTGAGAAATATTGGACGAGTATAGTGAAAGCTCTAACAAAGTTTTTCACCCTAGTAGCCTTTCAAAATCATCAGTCTGATCAAGGATCAAATTTTCATGTCATGTTTAGTCCAAAACGTTAGGACCAGTTGGGAATTTCAGAAAAGAAACCATTAACGGTTCTTCAGCATACCACCCGAATCCCAGGGGGCCTTAGACAGGTACCACCAACATTGAAACAACTGATCAAACCTATTGGTGTGATTAGAGGATTGGGATGAGGGAGTTCATCTCCTGTTTATTTGCTACCAGGGAGGGCTGTCAGATCATTAGGATTAGTCCATTTGAGTTTGGTGTTTGGTCACAAAGGTAGGGGACCATTGAAACTACTGAAAGAAAGTGTTTGTGTGAAAATCCTTATGTGATTTGTTGACTAGTGTCTCAATTCAGTCACTGGCTCCAAAGAGCCACTGACATTGCCAACAAAATTCAAACAGAGTCAGGCCAATGAAAACATGGTATGACAAATATGCTAGGAACAGAGTATTCAGCCAGGTGGATAAGTTCTAGGCACTTTTTTCCAATACCAGGGCATCCTTTGCAAGCCAATATTCGGGACCATATAGATTGAGAAACAAGTGGGAGACCTGACTAGTGATCAAACACCAGGTAGAAGACGTAAAGTCGACAGTTATGCCACATAAATATGCTCAAAGAGTATAATGAAAGAGATGATGACATAAATCTACATGTGTAATGTCATCTAAGAGTTGATGTGTGTACAATTGGTGACATCACAGAGTTAGAATCTGGACAAAACAGCACTGTAAACATACAGAAAATGATATGGTGTCCAAATTGCAAAATCTGACATACTTGCCAATTTAGACAAGAAATTAGGCCATCTCCCAGAACGTCAACAAGGTGAATGAAAGAGTTAATTCTGAGTGGTAAAAGCATATTTCCTGATGTACCCAGTGAGACACTAGTCCATACCCATGACATAGACGTAGGGGACTCCGAGCCTGTAAAGCAACATCCGTATAGGGTGAATCCAATCAACTTGCAACATGTCATGAAATGAGGTGAAATCCATGTTAGAACCATGGAATAGTAGAGCAAAGCATTAGTGAGGGAGTTCCCCATGTAATCTGGTTCCCAAACCTGATGGTTCATTCCGTTTTGTGCACAGATTTTCGAAAGCAACCGTTGTTCCAAAACCGACTCAATCCAATCCCACGGATTGATGATTGCATAGATAAGTGGATAATGGCCAAAATTTGTTAGCAATTTTGGATTGTTGAAGGGGTATTGCAAGTTCCCCTCACTGACGCCAAAGAAATTTTCAGCCTTTTGTACTCCCGATGGCCTATACCAAAAGCATGGCATTTGGTCTAAAACTTCTGCCGACTTTTCAGAACTAGTGAACAGAGTAGTTGCAGAACAATAGAAAATTGTGAAGCATTATGTCGATGATCTCCTTGTGTACAGCTAGAAACATGGGAAGAACACATGAGACGGCTCCATCAGGCTAATTGAGAAATTATCTCAAGCAGCAAATGTTTAAACTGTGAATCCTGTGAAAGTGAATTTTAATTTTGCCCATGCCATGTTTACATCACTTAGGGCATATTGTAGGTCAAGGCAAATTGGTAGGCCAATCACTGCAAAAGTTGAAGCAATTGAAGAAATTCCCTCACACCACAAAGCAAGAGATCTCATGAGATTCTTAGGTATGGTCGGGTATAACAGAAAATACTGTCCAATTTTTCTCGGAAATTGCGTGTCCGCTGACCAACCTTCTGAAGAAAACGCAAAATTTTTGTGTGGTGAGCATGCCAAAAACGGTTGAGAAAATATTCAAATCTAGTTTGATGATGGCCAGTTTTGATTGCGCCAGACTTTTCAGAAACAATTCATCAAGTTTCAGTTGATGCCATGATGTAAGCTGTGGTGGAGTTCTCATGCAAGCAGATGAATGATGTAGATCATCCTGTCATGTTATTTCTCAAAGAAGTTTGACAAAATCAGAAAAACTACTCAACAATGAGAAAGAATTTCTTGCATTGCTACTGTCTTTCCAATTGAAGTGTACTTGAGTACAAACATGCAACACCAGTTCTAGTGTACACGGATCACAAATCCGTTGACTTTCTCATCCCCAAGATGACAAACAGAACTCAGAGACTTGTCCAGGTGGAGTTAACTCTCCAAGAATACAATCTGGACATAAGACTATTAAAGGTAAAGAAAATGTCTTGCAGATCATTGTCCAGAGCTGCCTAAGTTTTGTTCAGATTGATATTAACAATTTATGTAATAAGACGAAGGCGCAATGCAAGAACATTATAATCAAAAGTTAAAATTTGCCTGGGTAAACTGATTGACATTAACCACAAATGGTTAAAGGTATAACTCCAGATTTTGGAAAATTTTCATTGTCATTCAATTTTCTTTTTTAAGGGGGAGGATGTTATATGGCCTCCATTTTTCTGATTAAACTTTAAGAATCATTATTTTTCTCAGTTTTCTTTATGAGAAGAGGTTTCTCGCAGGACAAGTATTTGTTTAACTATAAAAGAGAGAAAGGGGATACCCCTAGTTTGTTTTGCTAACTTGCACCTGTTTAGATGCACAATAAGGGAAGTGGGTATTCCCCAAGATGTAAACTTAGAAACTTTTTATGCTTTTTGAATCAAAATATTGCAGAATCTAGGGAATTCCCCCACAAAGTTATATAATAGAAATGATGTATTTATTGTGAAATCTGCTTTTGAATGAATTTGGTGCAAGGTCATGTTTATGCATAATACTGTGGTAATGCATTTTTAGACTGGGATTTTTTGTGAAGTCATTATAATATAAGAGAATTGAGCTAATCTCGCGCCAGCAGTTGAAATCGAGGAGCTACTAGAGCTCTGGAGCTATACAGTATAATTCTAGCTATAGTTTTTTCTCTACAACAAGGGTAGATTTGGAGTCTAATCTAGTGCCAGGATTTATATTACTTTGGAGACAGCCGGGGCTTGAAAGCTAAATTTGTCTGCTGGGTCGTCTTTAAGAGAGCCAAAGAGCTCAGTTTTGGAATCAACAAAGGATTCCAGTTTGTGGTCTATATGAGGCCATTGCGACAGACTGATGGTGGTTTATTACCTGGATTTTATTATTGTTAACATTTGGGTCGTCGAGGGGAAAGCCCCGTCGTCTTGAACTGCTGGACAAGATACCTTCAGGACTGAGAATATTCCCTTGGAATATAATACCCGAGGAATTTTGTATGAACTTGTGCGCCTGTCTTTTGGAGTCCTTCGCTGTGAGGACATTCAGTTTGAACTGCACGCTTCCCCCAGGACACTAGTAAAACCATAAGTAATCTTACCTAATTGTGTTATGTAATTTTGTTTTTGGACATACCAAATTCCTTGAACGGCAAATCCAAGTAAAGATTCATTAAACTGTTTTTATTATATTAATTTAGATCATTGTGCACCAGGCTCATTTATTGTGTTTGAAAGGTATTTCTGACCTTAGACGTCTACGAACGTCCGAACAATATTGCACTTTTCAAAATCACGGAGCGACCACTGCCTTGCGTTTAGGGAAAAATTTGGCCTAGTCTAACAAGAAAAAAAAATTTAAGCTCCTTTTTTGCGGCGATCGTCAGGTTTGGTATCATTTTCCCTCTAGGGACGTTTTTAGGACCATATGAACTGAATATTTTGGTCAGTAACTATCTCACCCTATATCCGGTATTTTAGGCTTTCCGGACTATCCGAACGTCATAGTGACCGCCACACTGGATGTTTTACTTATTTGATAGGAATGGGGGAAAAAGATTCTCAGCTAATCCTTCGGTACAATTTTTTTGGCATCGGAATCGGAATGTTCAATAAGAAAAAGTGCGGAGAAGGAGGGGGGGAAGATAGTAACCACAAACCCTCTTTTTCGGATGTACTGTTCCAAAAATGGCTCAGGTAGACGATGGGTTGCTTCTATGAAGTAAATGCAAGTCTTGGATTATATTCATTCAACCAATATTCCCAGGCGTATCTCTCGATATTTGTTTAACTAGGTTTCTCTTTCGAAGTACTACTAAAGGTGGCTTCAACTCAACGCCGAGCCGTTGAACCGATGGTTTGTTGATAAGGCCTATTGGTTTAAAAACCGTGCCTTCGCTGTTTAAACAATAGGATCGGATTTCAACCGCAAAGACCAGGGAACCCGAACAGCACCGTGGTTGCGTTTTGAAAGCGCCCTCAACGTGCAAATATGAATTTATCTTACCTCGATAGCTGGCACAATGCGTATCTGTTGGATTTTCATAATTCCAGATGTAGGCATCTCGATTGGAATGGGTAAGTGAAATCCACACCTGTTATGGATGAGTCGACAATGTAAAGTTTAAATAACATTGGAAAGGAAACATTACCAAATATTCAATTCCGCATTGAAACGCTGACATTTTACAATATACAATAAAGTCCAACAAACTTCGTTGTAAACAAAACAAACAAAAAAAACGCACACCCAACCGATATACCCATAGAAGTTCCAACAGATATCCGACTCCGATGCATGACACTGTATGGATCGAGGACATCTTGATTTTTATGAGAAAAAATATAAATAATTTAATAATACCTACCCCGATTAATGGAACACCCGATTGTTGTAAACTGGCACCAGAGGAATGGGTGTCTCGCTCTCCACTCATTTATGGCCATCGATGAATGACCGTAGTAATCATCGAACAACACTTTGAAACCTGCTTAAATTAGTGAATCATAAAATTAATCTGAATTGGTGAAAATTAATGCTGTTTTGCGGTTGTTATTCAGGGTGGCTTTTTTTTTTTTTGCAAATTCTTAAAATGTTTTCAAGATGTCTTTAATTATGAATAATTTAAAATGGTTTGAAGTTTAAACTAATTTACAAACGGTATTCAGTTGAAACCAAAAGAAATCCCTTAGGACAAAACAAAATGCACTAGTACACAAATTTTATAATAAACAAACACCATTTTATTATTATTGTGATACAAAAATAATTGATCAAGAGATTGGAATGTTTTCCAAACATAATTACAAATCAATAAAAGACAATGATTCAGAAAAGTAATTGCCATAGATCTTATTTAATCAGTTTCTTCTTCACTTTCTTGAATTGCCCTCTCTGGTGGGGTCACCTTAAAGTTCGAATTCAATGGCGTTGTACCTCAATACTTCCAGTTTTGCATTATGTTGAGGGTGCTATTTATATGAATTATGTAATTATTCAGCATTTTGTATGTGCGTATAATAATATAGTTTTAAATGACAGTTGATTGAAAAAGACTAATAATTTGTACATAATGTTGAAGATAATTATCTTTAAAGAAAATGTATCGCAGTACATTCAGTGAGCTATTTTAATCTTCATTCACCCCTTTTATTTAAGAGTGATTCAATATAAAATTTTACAAGTAAACATCCCATAGCCTATATTTTAATTTGCAAAATATTGCTATATTACCTGATTAAAAAAATGTAAGATTGGCCCCCCGATAAGAAAATATACACAGATACGAGGTTGTGTGGAGCATGTCTGCCAAGCGTAGGTTACCACTTATTTCACCATTGGCACACCGTATACCATGCCACTCGAAACTTAGTTTAAACTAGCTTAGAGTTCATAAACCTTGTAACTCCTCAGCTCAAAATAATCCACGGGCAATTGATCTAGAAACTATGCACCCATTAAAGGGGGCCGACTCAAGATTTCCTGAGGAGGGCGCCCTCAATTTCAAAATCGTGTTTTTTTGCATGTACATATGCCTGTCCAATACTAATTCACTGTGTGAAATTGCTAAGGGCTTAATTCGAATTCCTTCATATAATGTTTTTCCGAAGTCCATCGTAATGAAAACTAGTTTAGCGCCTTTCGAAAAGAAGCACTTCTTCGCGTCCTTGGTGTTGCTCGTTAAGCTCCATTTGATCGCCGATGTGTGTTATCTAATAGCATCCTCATGGCGCCTTCTCCATCATCGCTCACCTTTTCAGGCCACAGCATCCATTCGGATCATTGCATGCCCTTGTCCGTTGTATGAGCTTCGCGTCTGCCGGTCACAACTCATCAGTGCTTTCACGTGCGTAGGATGGTTTTTCTTTTCCTCTCCTTTCTCATCACTTCGTAATACTTATTTACCCACCCTCCCTCCCATTTCCAGTTTGTGTTATGCGTATTTCCAAATTTATAATTGGAGTAGTATTTTCTTGGCCAGTTAACTAGGTACGACGAAACGCCGCTCTCCGCCAAAACGTCGCCACATCGGGTTGTACGTAGACGCAGTTCAAGCAATATGCGACGCGTGCGTACGCAATGGCCAAGAATTGTTGCTCAGAGTATTTATTAACGTGTCTATTGTTTTAATCATGTATTCTTTGAGCTGATGCAACTCCTTGCATTGGTTCGCCCTGTAGTTTTATGTTTTAAATCTATTGCATTTTGCATATATTCCCATTCCACGCTTTGAAATTAGATAAGGCTTTTTATGTTTTCCTATTTTGCTTTTTAAACCATTTTTTTTTCCCCACGTTTTTGGTGCAAGTGGTTGTGGCGGAAATGTAACCTTTGGCAACAAGTTTACACAAATTGTATTAGTTTTCATCTTTCTCTGGAATTAAGGGCTATATAAAATTTAATATAGGTTTTATTTACGTGATATTTAGGCCAACATTTGCTGGCAAAAGGGGTCTTTCTTCGCTCAATCAATCTGCCTACATTTGTGATAGGCCCCCTTGCTCTAAATTGATTAGCCCAAAATACTTATTGTACTCATCATGATTATATTGAGGAACCAATGTTCTCATTGTTTGAAATCCCGGGTTGAAATCCTGTGTTGCAAATCTGCTATTTTCTGCTTCGAACGCATAACGTTGCAAGGATTTAGCAGCCTTTGTTGTGCTTTGGTGCGCGACCATTCGCACTCGTCCGGAGGGCTTGCGTCCGGTGGGATGCTGCTTTAGATGATGCTAACGTCCCCCGGACGGCCGTACTGTTGCAGGTTCTGATGCGAGTCTCCGATTATTTCCAGACTCGCCAGAACCTGGGCTTTATCTTGTTGGCTGTCATTGTATTTGGTTCCTCCATCTGTCACAAATGCTTGTTTGATTAAATAGCCTCCCACAACCGATGCGTCATTGCCAGTTTTGGTGGCCTTTTCCAATTCTTAGCGTCTGAGAGGCTAAAGAAAATCACTTCAACTTTGTTATAAATTCCGGATCCGGATTTTTGTTATCCACAGTATCCTTATGGATACGTAGACTACACATAAATGTTTACTGCTCAAACGCAAAATCCGACTCATCTCACATTCGGAATGTTGCATTTAGTATTTTATCTTTAGTTCTAGTTGACATTTTTCATTATACACAGAAAAAATATTTCGTAAATCTCGGAGCGTCAGACTTTTAAAGTAAACTACTAATGAACCGAAACAAATGTTGAGTAACCTACCCTCACGCTACACCCATTAAGTAACTTACCAATTAACCCAAAATTGGCAAGTACGATAGGTGCTCGCGCTACTCTACTCTTTGAGCACCTATTGTAAAAGACCTAATGACCGAAACAACATGGTATGTGTAATTATACACTGTTGAAAAAGTTTCCGTAAATTTCGGAAAATCTTGCCGCAGGATTTCCAGTCATTTTTATAGGTAAATTTACAGACATTTCTGTCAGTTAACGGAAATTTGACAGTAATTTTTACAGAAATTTTGTCTATTGTATGAAAAAATGTGTATTGTAACAGAATTTTCCCGTAATTAAAATTACGGAACCAAAACAAAAAGTCCGGAAATATCTGCTGCCAGAAATTTTTGAAATATTTCCGTAAATTACATTTTTTATGTTTTTTGTTTTTATTTTTATTGTTTTTGTAACAGATTTTTTTCCGTAAATTTACGGAAACTGTTTTCTTAATTTACGGACATTTTTTAACAGTGTCCCTTAATTACGCCCACCCTCTAGCCTTTTGAGCCCTATTAAGTCACATACCTAATGAACCGGTAACAAATCGGATATGTTTATTTTACTCCCCTATATTACCCCCAAATCATTCCTAAGATAAGGTACCAAGAGGCACCACCTCATAATTTTGGATGAGAAATGACTCGCAAACTGTTTATAAAAGAATCAGCAAATTTAGATATAAAGATACATTTTTATGACTTGCCTGTACCGGAGCATTGCAGTTCGGTTTATCAAACTGGCATAGTAGTAAATTTAGGATAGAAGTAGGGCAAAATGCCCGCTACAGTCCGAGAGGTAAGGTACTAGGGATACAACCCGTAACGAATTGTTGTGTTTAAATACCTTACCATACATCGCACAAATTTAGGTTGTTTACTACCTGAAACTGTATTAGACCGTAAATTTAATTATAGTAATAACCACCAATTCCCCTAAGTGCCCCAACTCTACACTTTTAACAACAATATGCTTTTAATTAAATGGCCCAACAATGTCATCCAAATGAAATAAAAAATGAGGGAAAAAACAAAACCAGCATGTCTGAGTTTTACCTCATGAGGGAGGGCGGGAAGCAAATTTTGATCCTACTCCATTAAAGGCAGATTGCGATGTGTCAGGTACAAACAGGGTAAAATACGAAAAGGTGACCCGACCTGAACGAGTCTTGTCATTGGCTTTAGCCACAAGGGGAAACAAAAACCCGCCGGCTTTTTTCAAACAATGAACCGGAACGCCAAAATTTGCATAAAGGAGAAGGGATGGAATAGACTATAATTCTTCTCCAGGGGCAAATTCATTTATTCAGCCAAGCTGTCCATAATGTTATTAGCTGACAAAATACTTTTTTTCCAATTGTTTGTCACCTCCTGTACTTCATCAGCCAAATCTTTGGAAGCAATTGTCGAGAATTTAAGCTCACAAAAATTTCACAGCTGACCCGATAGCCCAAATAGCGTCACAATAGCTCAGTTTTTTGCAGTGTAGTTTTGTTGTTCGAACAACATGCCAACTTAACAGCAGCAACGGTGAATTCAAATCCGGCGTAACCTAGTGTTAGTCTTAATCAAAGACTTAACGGTACACAGTTGGAGGGCGCTCTTACACACATCGGACAAAGCCTTGACTAAAGGATGGAGCTGGTCACGAATAAATAAATCTTAAATGGCCGTTATGGGAAATTGCCTGTTTTGCGATCGAGTTAATCCCCTAACACTCAACGGATTTTTACGGGTCAATAATTTTTCCTAAATTAATCATGATATTACTCGACTTTTGAACGATTTTTTAAGAGGTGATTTGGTAATGTCGACTGACCAGGACTGCCATATAAATTACACGTCGCAATTCACTAAATTACCTTTGGGAATCTCCAATGCCCAATCGATCAGATCATGTCCTACCCCCGGAAGATACCTCCATGAACTTTTGACAGATGGATACTGGTTGTTTCTGTCCAGTAACAATCAACTCATACAAATTTGAGTATAGGGGAACATCTCGTACGCCCAAAAAAAAAACTAGGCGACACTCTGGTTCTGCTTCGTTACTTACAGCAGACAGGTACACACGTTTGGTACAGCTAGGACCACACCAGGCCACCATTACGGGGCTGAATAAACTATTAATTAAAAAAGAGAATTAAATATCCTAAATACGTCAGTGTTTTTGTAGATGAAACACCATTGTATTGTATTGTACATGCATCTAACAATAATCATCGCCAAAAGTACTTGGACCACATCGCGCTTTCTTAATGCAATCAAGAAGTGACGTTGCTGTGAGTGATATATCATTCTCCAAACTTCAAGGGAGTATGAAGCTGGAAGCCTTGTTTATCCTTCCACCTCCCTACCAGACAATGTTGAGACCTTCACAAAACGGTGAACTACGATAAAAAAGAAATTGGCCTCTGAACAACATTGTTCAGGGGGCGGAAAACATTATTGACACCCTAATGCTTTACATAAAATAATTTCTTTTGGCTATGGATTGTGGGGTGGGGGGGGTTGGGCCAAGCGGTACACTTTTCTGGTATCTAGCCTACTGGATTTCCATGAGATAACATAGGGTTAGAATTAAGGTAAATATATGGCCAAACCTAGACAAACGCAAACAATTGGTCTTTTCACGCAGTACACCACATTCATAAAAAGTTTATAATTGGGAACCATGACGTCTATAAAGGAAACAACTTTTAGTTTTATAGACGGCAATAAAATACTTTTTAGTTTTATACGTGTTTGGTCATGCCGAGCTAATTGATAAGTAATAATTCCAAATGACTTCCAACGATGAATGTCAGATTTTAGAAACACTGAAAAACTGTACTGCGAGAGCGAGCATAAGAAAACCAAAATTTCACGATCAACTATACGCGCCCGGCCACCGCCCTCCCGGGGACCACCGTGGAAAAACAGAAAATCAGAATGAGTGCGCAACATAATTCCAAAAATTAGAAGAGCAGAATGGGCAGAAGAGGCAGAAAGCAAGAGTGGGCAGAAGAAGAATGGACATAAAGCATAATGAGCAGGATGAGCAAAAAGTCACGAATGGGCAGAAAGCAGAATTAATGCAGAAAAGCCACCAAGCACCATAAAAACTTTTACCAAACTAGAATGGATTAAGACATAATACATATCAATAACCTTACCCTCGCTGGAGAACGGTAAAATTTGCGATTTTGTTTTCTAATATTTTTAACACGAGCAACTGATGGGAGCAAACTTTTATGACAGCCTATATAAATTAACGAAAATATAATGTGTGCATTTAATCCCCTATTTACTATATACTCAGCTCGCTTGGTCTCATATAGGACGTCTACCCAGAAGGGACATGCAAACGATCGCCGTTTCGAAATATGAGCTAAAAAACTGTGACTAATGCTGCCATTCTGCCCATTTCTGCCTTTTCGCTCATTCTGCCTTTTGCTCATTCTACTCATTCTGCCTTTTCTGCTCATTCTGCCTTTCTGCGCATCTTACATTTCTGCGCATCTGTTCCATTTCTGCTCATTCTGCCTTTTCTGCTCATTCTCCTTTTTCTGTTCATTCTGCTCATTTAACTAAATTCTCCTCCTTTTCCTTTTCTGCTCAATTCGCCTTTTCGCTCATTCGGCCTTTTTCACCAACCACACCCACCCACACCCACCATCACACACATACCTAACACACACACACATCCTACACACAATACTAACATAAATACACAGGCATACACACTAATCTACATTCTATTGGTTTTAATATAATAATTATTCACGAACTAATCTTCTTTACCACCTTCGTGACTTTTTCCTTTTGAAAGTTGTTGACAACCCATGTTCAAAAGTTAGGTATATGCAGTTCAAGATACCCTACAAGTGACACGCTGAGAACAATAGTTTAAATACAGCCGATTGTGGTGCAAAATGGAGGATCCCCGATATGACGTCCCCTGAAATGGCTAAAATATGGCAAGTTTTAAGGTACTTAAACAGCGTTAATGTCCGCTTGCACGAATACGGTACCTTATTTTGACCTGACTCAACCCTAGTCACATTGACACTGGGCATTCTAGTATTTTAAAACTGACTGATGTGAATATTTTTGCAAATAACCAAAATTATCTTATCTGTCATTGCCATCTGAATTGTTTTGGCCAATTCCATAGTCCACAACATGAACTTAGTGAAACAGACACAGCAGAATACATGCCAATTCTCCATTATCCAACTTTCAAAAACTGACCTTCACACTTCTTCATAGACTGGATATTTTTGCGCTCACTCAGCTTATGTGGTTTATAAAACTGTACACTCAGTCTTACACAAGGAACGATACTTCCATATTGTTTCCGTTCTCAAATACCGCTACTCCTTTATCCTGAAATCAATTCGGGAGGGAAATCACCTTTAATTTAAAACCAGGTATACTTTACGAAAGTGCATATTAGAAGTAATAGAGTTACGGACAGGATAATGTGGTAGATTTGAAATATTCTTATCAAGTCGAAACCTACACCAAATTATCCGTTTAATCACACGGGTTAACAGGAAACAAAGTCATACCAGGGTCATTTTACTAGTGTTCGTTCTTTCTAAATAAACACTAAAAAAAACCAACAACAAAACCTACCTTCTTTTTCGAGTGTTTTTCTGTTGTGTTTCGCGTGAAATTATATTCGCGCACGCACGCTTACATCACATTTAAATTGCATAATGCGTGCATTAATGACACGATTAAATATGCATGCGTGCATTATCAGGGGTTGCATTAATCAAGCGGCATTATTAAACAAAAGAATTTAATAATTCACTCCAGCACGCATGCTTTACTTCCCCTCAAGTGACGCGCTTGAACAGTTCCACTTGCCATGGCAAGGCAATAATACCAAGGCCATTAACGTTCATTACCATAACTCCCCAGGTTATTGGCCCTTTAACGAACGTGGAACGAATCAGATTGACACTATCTACAGAGTCTAACCTTAAAATCGAAAGCTTATTTCTTTGTGTTAAAAAGCAGCAACTATAACGTCAGTAGGTACTACAATTGTCTATTTTAAATCTGTTGTGATATTAGAGCTGGCCACGATGTGATATTGACTATGGTGTACCATATAAGTGGCAAAAACGAAGAGTACTACCAATTGTTAAGAACTACTTCAACTTAAATATTTCTGCTATAGAACTTTCCAAAGTAGTAGCTTAAGCCTGTTAATTTGCATACACAACATCGCCATTCAAGTTGCTCATAACTGGTTTCAGCCTACCCTGTCTTGTAGAATGGATTATTTTGGTAAAAAAATGTTAACATGAGATGTTTGATAATGGACACCACCAAAGTCAAACACATACATTCTTATTAAACCTAATTGCAGAAATCCAAAATGGCCGCCATTTCGTAAATTTGGAGAATAATTTGGACGTCAACATTCAAGGTATCATATGTATTAACTTTACACTACTCTAAATTTCTAATTACACTATTGCTCAACAGTATTGTAGTGGCAAGACTTCCAAGGTTACAACTTAAGCAAGTAAATTTGAATAACCAAAATGGCCGCCATTGGAAATTGCGCCATACTAGTTTCGGCTATATCCAAACTCGTTGAAGAAATATTTTTTAGGTTCAAACGCCTAAAATGAGGTGTTTTGATAAAACAATCAAAATGAATTAATGGCCATCTATTTTCATAAACCTTATTTGCTTACCCAACATTTCAACACTTAGGTTGCTTTTTAAATGGTGGCCAGTTTCAATCATGGG
This sequence comes from Ophioderma brevispina, assembly GCA_023653785.1. Lineage (NCBI taxonomy): Eukaryota > Metazoa > Echinodermata > Ophiuroidea > Amphilepidida > Ophiodermatidae > Ophioderma > Ophioderma brevispina. The sequence continues at coordinate 25,939 of JAMKCH010029627.1, read as the reverse complement.
CAGTTTAAGTGTTAATCTATTGCACTTGCAATTCATATGTCTAATCCCTAACGACCTTTAAAACCACCCGGACAAAAAAATCATAGAGTGGACCCTTTCCTTGGGTTTATGGGAAATTGCTCCTAAAACTGACAACAAAGAATACTACTACCTCACTTTATATAGTTTTAAATCACTTATTTTTCATACAGAATATCTGATGATCCATTCTTGCACTACAATTATAGTGCGTTTCAGTAGTTATTTCAATATTTTATGCACATTTTGCCCATGAATTACCATTTTGCCAGTCATTAGCAATATCGCTATCAATCTGTTATCTAGTAACAATACATAACATACCGCATTATACATAACTATTGACCAACTCACAACGTTCTCATTACAAGTATTTGCCACTCTAGTCCTCTTGAAGACTACGCCACCATATAGCTGTTTGGTTGCTTGCAAACAGGATGTTCTTTGGTCAGCTAGGAGCGAAGAAGAGCTGATGAAGTAGTCTCAAGAATGGACTACCACAAGGGAGTGTGCTCGCACCTCTCCTGTTCAACATCTATACCAACAACCAACCTAGGAGTGCAGGAACCTGTCGTTTTATCTATGCAGACGATCTTGGAATTAGCGCACAAGATGCAGACTTCACACTTGTTGAAGAGAGACTATCCAAAGCTTTGAATGAACTCCTAATTACTACGAGGAAACCACCTGCGTGCAGATCCGTCCAAGACACAGGTGTGTACTTTCCATCTACGCAACCGTGGAGCCAAACGTCAGCTTAAAGTAACCTGGTCTGGAAAACCCCTGGAGCACTGCGATAACCCTGTCTACCTAGGAGTTGGGACCGCACTCTTTCTTATAAGACCCACATCAAGAAGACGAAGAGTAAAGTATGCTCAAGCAATAACATCAACGGAGAACGTATAGATCCTAGCAGGAATTGCGCCAACAGTTAGTAGTGTAGTGAGCATGCAAGAGCGTAGCTGCCCCAGTATCTAATGTGAAGCAGCCAAGTATCTAATGTGAAGCACACTATGTCCGGACAGAGACCTGCTGCCAACCGCCTTAAATCCAGACAGAGTTTCTTGAGCAAAATCCAACCTCTTGAATCAATCTCTAAGGAGTTTAAGGGAGTAACATCTACTGGTATTGAACCTGGTGAGAATCTTCCACCTGGAGCGGACTCCCCATGGGCTGAATGGCGATTCTCAACAGATTGAGAACCAGAATTGGCCGATCTAAAGTTTCTTTGCAGAAGTGAGGCTACCTGGAAGCAGATCAGGACACTACCTGTGTTGTGGAACAGCACCACAGACAATGGAACATCTCTTGGTCTGCCCATTGTTGGAGCAACAATGCCCTGTATGGGAAAGATCAACCCATGGCAATAAACTTGACTCGGCATTAAATGCCTCCTGCCGGCTTATCATAAGATGTCTTCGTCCAACACCAACGGAGAACGTATACCTTTTAGCAGGAATTGCCCCATCAGACATCTGTGATAGTGTAGCGAGCATGCAAGAGCGTAGCTGTCAAGTATCTAATGTGAAGCACCCTATGTCCGGGCAGAGACCAGCTGCCAACCACCTTAATTCCAGAGAGAGTTTCTTAAGCAAAGTCCAACCTCTTGAATCAGTCGCTAAGGAGCTTAAGAGAGTTGCATTGTGGAAAGAAAGACTTGCTATCAACCAAGTAACATCTATTGGTATTGAACGTGATGAGCATCTTCCACCCGGAGCTGACTCCTCATGGACCGAATGGCGATGTTTCAACAGATTGAGAACTAGAATCAGCCGATCTAAGGTTTCTTTGCAGAAGTGGGCCACCTGGTAGCATTCCAGGATACTACCTGTGGTTGTGGAACAGAACCACAGACAATGGAACATCTCTCTGCATGAAGGGTCAGACAGTTCTCAATGGAGGAAGCTGGCCAAGCTGGAGGAAGTTTGTAAACGTGGGATTTGAGGAGCTTTTAGTCCAGAACATTGCCTTTGGCAGCAAATGCGCTGACAGAGTCGCATCAAAAACCAAACTTAACCCATCAACTATATTTTACTAATTAAAACTGATCATACCTATATGCATTATAAAGTGAACCCATTCATAATTTTCAAATTGTTTTTATATCAAATTTGCATGGGAAAATGTGTTTTGGGAAAGCAAAGATTGCAAAGGTTCTGCGCACAACCCCCCCTCCCCGCGGCACACCCTGCGCGCTATACTTGCGAGGTGCCATGACTACTACCTAAAACCCAGGCCCCCAATATGCAGGGGCCTAACAAAAAAAAACATGATCAAATGAGTCAACCCACCACCAAAAAAAAACATCCTCAAGTAGGCCAAAAAAAAAATCCAGCCTATGACTTGAAGAAAAAAAAACTTGCCTCCAAAAGTCAACGAAAAAAAAACTTGCCCTGACCCAAACTTCCAAACCCCCGCCCCTTGAAGTCTAATGGTGCATCCCTAATGTATATGAATGCATGCCTTTGATGTACCTTGTCTTGTTTTGAGTTCCACACTTCATAAACATATTGCAGCTAATGTCATTGTTGAAGGCCAGGCTGAGGATCAGTTCAACTGATTCAAACTTGGGTGCAGTATGGTGTGCAGAAAAAGGGGTGTGTCGGTCTCTCTTGCGAGCTTTTTAGAGCTGGTACTTCCTCCAGGCCAAATGCACAAATATCTACAGGTGACATCTCTCTCTCTCTCTCTCTCCCTCTCTCTCTCTCTCTCTCTCTCTCTCTCTCCCTCTCTCTCTCCCTCTCTCTCTCTCTCTCTCTCTCTCAGTGTTTGCTTACTGACTGAGGAACTTCTTTGCAAACTTCAAAGAGTTCATGTTGTTAGTATGTAGCTAGGTCACCCATCAAAAATGAGAACAACTTGCGGTACTAATTGTTTAGAGCAAAGAAAGCCAAAATTGAATCTGGCCTGCTTCCTCCATGTGAGGACTGCCTAACCCTTCATGCAGATGGGGCAAACTATATGGTGCCGTAGAAGCCTCTCCAGACACTTCAAGCCCCAATGGTCATGGATGGATTGTACGTCCTGATGGTAATTTGATCATCAAGTGGATGAATGGCAAACCTGCTGCAGGCGTTGTTTTAGAGTTCTTACCCTGCAATAATTGCCCAAGAGTGTGCAAGTTGCCAGACTGTGTATGTATGGCTAATGGGATGTCCTGTACAGATTTGTGCACGGTATGGACATGTGAAAACATGAATGGTGAGGTCATTACATTGAACAGTTCTGATGATTATGGGGACGAGGAAGAGACAGATAGTAACGGAGGCAAAATACAGAGGATAGATGGCAAATACTTATAATGAAGAACTTGTGTATTGGTGAATAGTTATGTTAATGCGTTGGTAAATGAATGTTTATTTATGGCCAAAAATTACGCGTTACATATCTAATTGATGAAATAAACTACTGAAAATACATCGTAAGTGTGTACAAGAATGGATCTCAAATATTCTATATGCAAATTACGTGCTTTAAAACTATGTATTTAGACACATGTATCTGAGTGCAATACTTAATCACTTAAACACGCCGATGATTCAAAGGGGCTACAATTCAAAAAGAAACGCAAGTACAGAATGCTAATTGCAACCATGGTGACCCTTGGGATAGAAATTAGATGTATTTTCAAATGGATGGGGTAATCGAATTCATTTGGTGTGTTTAATCAACTCTCATTTAGCAGTTAGTGGGGGAGTTTGTACCTAAAAACTATGTCTTCTATGGAGTCAGGATTATGCCGCAACATAGTTAAGGCGCAAATTCCAACGGAGCCCCATTGTTTATGCAAAATTAGCATGGTTCAAGTTGTCCCTTGAAGTCGTGCATAGACCATGTATAATATAGGCAAGAGTGTAATTGTAAACTTAAGTGTAAGATTCATCCATGTGATGCCAATGACTGTTTAAGTCAATTCTGCTCAAAATTTAACGAAAAATGGCGGCCATTTTTGGATTTCTACCAAATTAGGTTTGATAAAATGAAGATTGGAGTCTGGTGGTTGTCCATTACTCAAACACCTTGTTGTTAGCATATTCACTAAAATAATTTTTCTACAAGACACGATATGGCGGAAATAAGTATGACGAAATTAAAGGCGGCCATTTTTCTTTATGCAAATTAGCATGCTAGGTTGTCACTGCGAAGGCTTGTATAAAGACATGTTTTAGAGGTTATATTAGTTACAAGAGGTAATTGCATAACTTTAAAAGTGCTTGTTCATCCATATGATACTTGAACATTGATGTTAAAGTACAAAAATTATTGCTCAAAATTTATGAAAATGGCAAGCATTTGGATTATGCAGATTAGGTTTTAATTTAAAATGTATGGATTGAGTTCTGGTGGGTGTCCATTGTCAAACACCTCGTGTTAGCATTTATTCCACTAAAAGAATTCCTTCTAAAAGAACAAACCTATGGCTAAAAAATTAGTTATGGAGCAATTTCAATTGCGGCCATTTTGTTTATGCAAATAAGCAGGATTAAGCTACTACTTTTGGAAGTTATTCATTGCCAAAATTATTTATAGATGATGTTTCTGAGTAGTTGATACCACTCTCGCTTGCCCCACTCCTGATGGTTACGGACCAACCTATCATGGCCCAAGACTCTACATGTAGGACTAGTCACACCTGAAGTGAATATGATAACATACAGCATGTGATAAGATGATTTTCACAACAGAAAATCACAAGCAGCTTTTTATGGGGACGATACTATAGCAGGCAAGTTGAAAACACAGTTGTTTGGTTTTCTTTTGTTCTTGTTTAACTAATAAACCTTTGACCGATTCTCAGTCAGGTGTTCTATCACCTATCAAGTGCAAATTGAGAGAAATTTGTATCCTCAAATCTCCTCTTGTTATTTAAGTACCATACTAGCACTTGTGGGCTCTAAATGAGATGCAAAAGTTGGGTTTTATCTTTTAATGGAATAGATGTATAACCTTATTATTGAGGTGGAATCACAAAACTATTGCATTGTGGGATGGACACAATACATGAACACCCTTCTGATATGTCTGTGCGATGGACTCAATCCCACACTTTATGTTCTGTCTAAGTAACGGGGGTATGATGTTCTATTTTGGTTAATAACCCTTCGTTTGTTTCTTGCTGTCCGTTGGTTACAAAAAGTCTTGACTTCAATCTCAACCAAACTTGGTCACAACAGCCTTTGGGTAGTCTTCAGATGATGATTTACAAACATAGTTGAGGTCAAAGTTAATTTCAGTCCATTTCTTCTACCTCCGCTGCAGTGATGTTATAACCTTGGCAAAGCTTTTGGCACAAGACCCTACTGACCATTAAATTCATCACCCAGGAATTAAAGGATAGTCCTCCATTATCAAAAAAAAGGGCTTCAAAACAAGATGAAAAAACTAGCCAAAAACTGGACACCCACTTGAAATAAACAAATTAAAACAACCTTGTTCATGAACGAAAAACTACACTCTAAATATAGACTTGAACTTAAAAGGTGGGTTTCCTTAAGTGGTTGGACTTAAGAACTTGATCTTACATGGCGTTTGAGCTTGGTTTGTGCTAGTTTTGATGCAATTATTATTGCTAGCTGATCCTCATTCAACATGCATTTTTTTGTGTCGCCTGCCTTAAGGACAGTGTCAACTGTCTTACGCAGGGGCGAATCTAGTATCTGCGTATCTATTTTGGTTTGTAACTTTGCAAATATTTGATTATTGTATGTAAAAGTATACATTTTTAGAAAGAAAATTGGATGATGAACCCGATGGTGGCATCAGATTAATGTAAAACTTTCCGTATTTTTAGAAAAATACTAAAAAAAACATGATTTTTCCCCAAATTTTCAGACAGCATAACAAAAACAATTTGAATTTTCATGATTTCTTATGTTAATTTTTAGAAACAAGACAAATTTGTCTAGGCACGTTTTTTCATTCTCAAAATAGAAGCTTACTTTTCGAAATATAAGGGAAAATGTCAAAAAAGTGTGATTTTTACCTTTTTTTTCCAAATTTTGAGTATATATTGGAGAATATCTTTAGTTAGAAATCGAAAAATGATAAATTGAGAAAACCGTCCCTAGAGAAGACCGATTGCTATCGTAGGAAAGTTAAACCTTACCTTTTACTTCAGTATTTTTGGAGCTATCTTGTCTGAAAATTTGCCAAATTTTGCGAAAATTGAACATTGAGAAAATCTGTGTTTTAGTAAAAAAGGGACTTTTCACGCCATTTCAAGCTGTCTCTTTCTCAAATAACTTTATCTTTGAACTTCAAAATTGACTATGTTGTGCAAGTGATGGAAATACATCTTTATGCACTATTGAATCAAACATCCTTTGTCTCTAACTCCAGAAATCAGAAGAAATTTAAATTTCATCTGGTCTAAATTAGCGCTTTGTTTACATTTTCAAATATTATTTTTCGTTTTTCCAAGATGCGTTCGCGCAAAAGTACATTAAACACGCGGACGCTTCATTACGCAGTAAAAAATCACCGCGCGACGCGATGCTGCGCCTTGCGACTGACGGCGTAAAATGTGCTTAAATTCCCGCCGTTAAGCCCATGCGGTTTTTGTGTTGTTTTAAATCGGCAAAAAAATACAGCTCAGGATTGTCTGCAGTGGATAACCTTTGTTGGTAACGATAGAACACAGGTTGATGTTTAAAATGGTGCAAAAATCCGAAATTTGTGTGAAAACAAAAGCACTAGGGTTGACACTACCTTAAGGCAGAAAGACACATAGGGATCACTTTGTCCCCTGTAGTTGTTGATGTCTGTTGTTGTTGTCTGTTGTGAAAAAGGGTTAACATTTGCCTGTAATATCCACAGTTTGTGGGATTTAAACCAAATTTGGATCACAGGTGCAACATGACATCCCCCATTTGTTGATGAGGTTAAAGGTCACATACCAAGGTCAAAGGTCATGTGAGGTCAAGTTGTAAAATAGGCTGAAAATGTAAAATTAACCTCATTTGAAAATTTCAAAGTTCAATTGTAACCAAACTTGAGTCAGGATGCAACAAGGGATCCCTCATTTGTTGATGAGTCAAAGGTCACATACCAAGGTCAAAGGTCATGTGAGGTCAAGTTGTAAGATAGGCTGAAATTGACCTCATTTGAAAAGTTGAAGTGCAATTGGAACCAAACTTGGTTTATGGAGTTTACATGCAATCCATCATTTGTTTGTGAGGTCAAAGGTCACATCAAGGTCAGAGGTCATGGGAGTCCTATCATTCACAAACCGCGACGGCAGGCGACACAAGCGGTCTGAGGACCGATGTATTTTTTTTTAAAATCTAGATAGCCAATTTTATCTGTTGTGAATGCATGTCGGACGGAAAAAACATGTCGGACGGAATTTTTTTCCTATTTACCATAAGACTTTCTGACTTTCACTTAAGTGTACAAAATTAGGATACATAACAACCTTCCTGATGAATACTAACAACAAATCAATTTCACAAGTTGCCCAAAATGTCAACATTGCATTTCCGTCCGACATGATCCATTCCGTCCGACATGGCTGCACTTTGAGAGGGCGCTGTGCACCAAATGTTTGAAGCTTAATAAAAAATTCAATGTTTATGTGAAGTGCAAAATTTTGTTTCTCTATCAATTTAGGTGTGAATTGATATTTAATTGTATAAACTTTCGATAGAATGTCAAGTTGAATCCGAAAACCCAAGGATACCCATTTCTATCGATTCCGTCCGACATGATCAGTTTTCGTAGCCGCATTTACAGGGCATGTGCAAATTTCAAATTGTAACATGATACCATAATACCTTGGGGTGACATCCATATTTGTGCAAAAATTATATTGAAGCAAACATCCTTTGTCTCTAACTTCAGAAACAGAAAGAATTTCATTTCATTTTGTCTAAATTAGCGCTTTTGTTTAAATTTTCAAATATTATTTTTTTTCGTTTTTCCAAATGTCGTTTTCCGCAAAAAGTACATTAAACACGGCAACGCTTCATTACGCAGTAAAAATTATTCCCGGCGACGCGATGCTTTCTGCGCCTTGCGCTGACGGCGTAAATGTGCTTAAATCCCCGCCTGTTAAGACCATGCGGTTTTTGTGCCTTTAAATGTTCAAAAGATGGTTTGGAAAAAAATATAAAATTGTATTTTAAATACAATTCAGGATTGTCTGCAGTGGATACCTTTGTTGGTAAACGATAGAACACAGGTTGATGTTTAAAAAAATAAAATGGTTCAAAAATCCGAAATTCTGTGAAACACAAAGCACTCGGGTTGACACTACCTTTAAGGCAGAAAGACCCCATATGTATCACTTTGTCCCCTGTAGTATGTGGATGTCTGTGTGTTGTTGTCTGTTGTTGAAAAAGGGTTAAATTTTGCCTTACTATCCACAGTTTTTGATGGATTTAAACCACATTTGGATCACAGGTGCAACATGACTCCCCCATTTGTTGATGAGGTTACAGTCACATACCAAGGTCAAAGGTCTGTGAGGTCAATTGTAAAATAGGAGCTGAAAATGTAAAATTAACCTCATTTGAAAATTTCAAAGTTCAATGTAACCAAACTTGAGTCAGAGGTGCAACATGGGATCCCTCATTGTTTTGAGGTCAAAGGTCACATACCAAGTCAAAGGTCAGTGAGTCCAGGTTGTAAAGATAGGCTGAAATTGACCTCATTTGAAAAGTTGAAGTGCAATTTGACCCAAACTTGGTTTATGGGAGTTTACATGCAATCCTTCATTTGTTTTGGTGAGGTCAAAGGTCAATCAAGGGTCAAGGTCATGGGAGGCCTATCATTCACAAACCGCGCGGCAGGCGACACAAGCGGTCTGAGGACCGATTATTTTTTAAAAATCTAGATAGTCCAATTTTAATCTGTTGTGAATCGCATGTCGGACGGAAGAAAAAAATGTCGTACAGAAATTTTTTTCCTATTTACATAGCTTCTTCTGCCTTTCACTTAAGTGTACAAAATTAGGATACATAACAACCTTCCTGATGAATACTAACAAACACTCCAATTTCACAAGTTTGCCAAAATGTCAACATTGCATTCCGTCCGACATGATCCATTCCGTCCGACATGCTCACTTTGCGAGGGCGCTGTCAACAAATGTTTGAAGCTTAATAAAAAATTCAATGTTTATGTGAAGTCCAAAATTTATGTTTCTCTATCAATTTAGGTGTGAATTGATATTTAATTGTATACACTTTCGATAGAATGTCAAGTTGAATCCGAAAACCCAAGGATAAACCCATTCTATCGATTTCGTCCGACATGATCAAGTTTTCGTAGCCAGCCTCCGCATTTACAGGGCATGTGCACAATTTCAAATTGTAACATGATACCATAATACCTTGGGGTGACATCCATATTTGTTCCCAATTATAGGGAAGCAATAGGTAAAATACACGTCGCGGTCTCGAACCGCTAATCAACCCCTTGCGGTAGCGTTTTAACATATTTTTAAAATAATCAGCTGCAAATACCCCCCTTAAACCCAAAAATCCCCTTAACCCAATCAACCCCCCTTAAAACCTGGGCCCTCCCCGTAAACTCGTCACCCCACCTTAAACCACAACCAGCCCCCTTAAGCCCATACAACCCCCCCGCCCCGCCCTAAACCCGTACAATCCCCTTTAAACCCGCACAACCCACCTTAAACCCCACAATCCCCTTAAGTCCGACACACCCCCTTAAACCCGGACAACCCCCTTTAAAAAAACCCAGACACCCACCTTAAACCCCAACAATCCCCCTTAAAACCCAACAACCCTTAAAGCTGGACAACCCCCTTTAACCCGAACAACCCCCTTAAACCTGGACACCCCCCTTAACTCGTGCAACCCACCTTTAAACCACAACAGCCCCCTTAAGTCCAGACAACCCCCTTTAACCCAGACAACCCCCTTTAACCCAACAACCCCCGTAAACCCCAACAATCCCCCTTAAACCCAACAACCCCCTTAAAGCTTATGTACAACCCCCTCTTAAAACCCGCACAACCCCCCGTAAACCCGGACAACCCCCTTTAAATAAAACCTGGACAACTCCCTTAAAACTTCGTGCAACCCACCTTTAAACCACAACAAGCCCCTTAAGCCGCAGACCATCCCCCTTAAACAAAACCCGACAACCCCTTAAACCCGACAATCCCCCTTAAACCCCAACAATCCCCCTTAGTCAGACAACCCCCCCTTAAACCCGGACAACCCCCCCTCTTAAACCCGACAACCCCCTTTAAACCCATACAACCCACCTTAACCCCCAACAATCCCCCTAAACCCAACACCCCCTTAAGCTGGACAACCCCCCTTAAACCCGACCAACCCCCCTTACCACCCTGACACCCCCCTTAAACCTAATCAGCGCGATAGTACATGATTCCCCACCCCTCCATCAGTTTTCATCAAAATCGACTTATTGATCTTCAGATAGTTTGTACACAAGTTTTTTGGGTGAAAATACCCAAATTTAGCCCATAAATTATGCAGACTTAGCTATTTATTAGCATATCATGGCGCCACAAAACTAATCAGCGCGAGAGTACATGATTCCATGCACCCCTCCATCAAGTTTTCATCATTCATCATTTCAACATCAAAATCAGGACTTATGCATCTTCAGATAGTTTTTTCACAAGCTTTTTGGGTAAAAATACCCCCAAATTAACTCATTAATGAGGCATTAAGTACCTAATTAGCATATGCCAGGCCCATAATCTAATCAGATGAGGGCCATGGCAGTCCGATCTCACCCACCAAGCTACATCACCATACCTTATGGTCTCATGTTATCGCGTTACAGATTGTGTGTAAATACCTACCCCAAATTACTCTTATTATGCAATTAGGTACCTAAGTTAGCATATGCCACTCCCAAAATCTAATCAGATGAGGGCCATGGCAGTCCGATCCCACCCACCAATTAATCACCCATAACCCGTATGGTCTCATGCTATCGCGTTCACAATATTGTGTTGGAAATACCCCCAAATTAACTCATGAATTATGCAATTAGGTACCTATTAGCATATGCCACTGCGCCCTACTCTAATCAGATGAAAGGGGCAATGGCCGTCCGATCCCCCCCCCAGTTACATCACCATCTAACCCTTCTGGGTCTCCTGTTATCGCGTTCACAGATTGTGTTGGACGCCGCCGCCGGGCCACCGCACGGCTTGACTGATAGCTAATCCCCCCCTTCTGCTTTTCAAGCCAGAGTGGGATAATAAAACAAAATGGGAGACAAACTTTGGTAATAATTCCAGGGTTTTAGGGTTATAGTTATGTTTTAGGGTTAGGATCGAGGAACGGTTAAGGTTTAATGATAGGGATAGGGTTTAGGATTAGGGTTACAACCACTTAGTCAATCCTACTCCCTAGTCAATTTTTACACCATCTTGTCATCCTATCAACCACAAGTCAACCACTAATCAATCCCATGCTATACCACTAGTCACTCCATAAATCTCCTGGGATTTTTTTTTCTTCTTTTTTTGTGTCGAAATGACCACTTTCTTGGACACTTTTTTAAAATATAATTTCACACTTTTTCTTGAAAATGTGTTAACATTTTGAAAATAACAGAAATATGATCGCTTAACCTCTTTTGTGGCTAGATAATACCATCAGAACTTATCGGAACGTATACCAAACCTATTTTGATCACAAATAGACTCCTTGATCCTGAGACTCAGAAAGCTTTCCTGCCTTCGGGGTATAACGGCTGTGCGGAACACACAATGTGATGAGCGAAATATTGGCTCATTCCAACTACAAGCGTACTGCCATAAACTACTTTGATCTGCGGACCGCATTTGGCCCGTTGACACCCTTTTTTGATTGTCAACACCCTTCAGAGGAATGAGTTCCAGCACCTGTTGTGCAATATGTCAACCACTACAGGTCGCTTAATGGGACAGTCAGGGTCCTGAGTGGGTCTTTTCCGAACCTTTTCTCTTTAACAAAAGGCTGTTCCAAGGTGACCCTCTCTCACCTATCATCTTTTTAATGATCTTCAATCCGATAATTCACCATCTGAAGATCATGGACATCAATACGGGTTATGATTTAAATGGTACAAAATATATTACTCTCCCCTATTTCGCTGATGTCCTTTTGCTTAATAACAACACACAAAAGAACCCATCACGTTTATTAAATGAGCTGGTTCAGTTAACTTTTGTCCATGACTTGACATTAAGCCCATAAAATTAACTCATTGTCTATTTGTAGGGGGAAGCCACACAATCATTGAATTTGAACTTGGGGACAACAAACGTAAATCTGTTTTCTGATGCTCCGGAGAAGTTCCTTGGTGTCTTGATAACTTTGTGTAATAAAACCAGTGAGCCATTTTGAATTGGTTCAATCCAAACTTAATACCATGACCGATAACATCAACAGGTCATTAATTCGCCCTGAGTTTAAATTGCGAATATCTACCAATACTCCTGTTCCATTCAATTGGTACCCCTTCTTTGACTGCATGACTTACGGAACGGACGCCCAGCTTCAAACTCTTGATCAAATTCACACCAATGCAATTAAATATTGGCCCCTCCAAATGAAACCTAAAGGGCCACCCCTCCCCCTGCGATCTTTTCAGTCCGGATGGCTTAAACATGAAGCGCTTTCGGATGTCTTGTTAGAGCCATACTGTTTCTCTATGGCAGAAACAAGACCACTCGCTGACAACCGCACAGAACGCGCTTCAGTCCTAAATTCGAACGGAATCTGCAGTGGACTACAAAAATGTCTCGCAATGGTATTAAAACTTGGGATTCTTGCCTTTAAACGGATCCACTATTAAGACTCCGCAATCTGTAACAATTGGAAACCAAGGTCAAGAAATCCATCATTATACCTACAACAAGCGCTCTGATTACTGAAGAAACTAATATCCGTCCCTTAATTCAACAGGGAAAGATGCTCGAATTTATTTTCATTTTTGAAAAGAAAAAAAATCAGAGTCTCACATTGCGCCTTCCCATTATTTATGACCTTCCTAGGGGGGTCATGTCGTTTGCTGTCCGCTCTTCCATAGACTTCCTGCCTACCTGGTCCAATCTTCATCTTGGGGTAACGAGTAGTGGGAGGTGTTTCCTTTGCAAGAATAAGGAAAGTCTACTCCACGTCCTAAATAACTGTTCTGTCAGTCTAAATCATGGCAGATATACGTGGAGACATATGACTCCATTCTTGTCACAGTTGTCCCCCATGTTTGCAAGACTCCTCCCAAGCAAAGAATGTCATGGTTTATGCGGAGCATCAAAGGCATTACCTCGAGTGTCATACAATAACAGCTGATATTCTCCCAGCTGCACAACGTCCTGATTTATTTCTTTTATAATGAATCTGCCAAAAACCATCATTTTGCAGAACTTTTACTGTGCCATTGAGCCTAATTCCCAAAGCTCATGATCTCAAACAAGACAAGTCTGCTGGTCTTCTTTCTGACCTCAACAAGAGAGGTATCAATACTCGTCTCGTGTGTTTTGAAGTGGGTTCTCGTGGTTTAGTTATAAGAAAATCTTGTTCGTATTCGATCCATTTTTAAGTTCATTCGGCTTCTTTTAAGAAACAGGTCATAAGGGACATCTCCAAACTTGCTTTGCTAGGCTCAGACGCCATTGGACCAGTAGAAAGGAGTTGGTTTGGGACATACAGCGTAGAAAATGTTATGTTGCTCTTATTACTTTTTAATTATTTTTTTATGTAATTGTGGCAATTTTCCCGTGCAATGGTCCAGCTCTTTGCTTCTACTATTGCATTTTGGCATGAAGACCTGTCCTGGGTTTTAGTGTAGTGGCTTTTTAACATGTTACTAAAGTAATATAAAAATTAAGATTTTGGTCGTGTTCGAACACGTACGTACATTCAATACATTTTCATTTACAATAAAATTGTAATCATAAACAAACATTGGCTTATTCGTGGTCAAATGAACCATTTTTTTTTCAAGACACTTTTGTCAAACTTGCCTTTTGACGTTTCACTGAATCAATGCAATACCTAGATTCTATATTGTTTTTTTGCTTATGGGCAGCGCCATGAGTATGGGACATACAAAATGCGGGGGGCGTTACATTTACAAATAATTTTTTTAAACATTTTTTTAATTGTATCAATAAGAACCAAGTTAGATATTCTGCTGATTTATATTGCATTTTAAAGGGAATTTATTCTAGCTTTAAAATGGTAGCAGCTTCAGTTTTGGTGCTATTTTTACTTTTTGAGTTATCGAAATTTTTTGGAGTCATAGTCGGGGTCAAGCGGGTTGTGCCTACGGATAGGTGCCTACCGATTAGGCTGGTGTTAAAGTATAGGATTTTTGATATTCCGGGCTTTTGCATTTCTTTTGGTATCATATTCTTTGTACCCCAGCATGTATTAAGATAATAACATCTCATTTTTTTTGTATTTATGTGGCATTCATTTTGACTCATACAACAGTTTCGCTAATGATGATATCACAATTTTACTTACTACCTTTTGCATGTGAGGAGGGGTTTTCCTATACGATGCCTGTGCATGTGTGTTTAATGATCTCGAAGTTTCGGTGTGGCAATAACTTTTTAAGTAATTATCCTACCACCAGCAAAAGTATACATTTTCAACAGGAAATTTGGAGAGGAATACAAATCTGGCACCCTTTCTCCTTCAGGAGGTTGCTTTAAAAAGTTTAACTAATGTTTTCATAAAAAGCAAAAGTTTATATGTTTTTTGAACACCCTGAGGCTCAGTCAAGAAACATATTTCATTGTTACAAGTGTCCTTCTTTTGAAGGCTATGAAATGTTCCCCTACCATCTCAAGTAGTTGCAACAATATTATATTGAAGTAACAAATTAGACTGGCCATAGTAATTTTGTACTTGTTACACCAAAATTTCACTTTTCCACCCTATAGGACACTTGTGGCACCCTGTATATTCCATAAAGTTGTCCTAATTTTGTTTTCCTTAACATTTTTTTAGCTTTTCAACAATATATAGTTTTATAGGTTTCAAAAACAATTGTGACTTATTCTCCTTTAAGTGTGAAAACGTGTAATATTTTTGTAGTTTCAAGCATATAACACATTTTTGCTCCCAACCTTGGCGCATACTTATTAGTCACATATAACTAACATGTTTCTCCCTGTTTAACGTACATTCATATATATTTGGTGAAAAAAACACCCCTAAACGCTATTTTGGGTAGGGCCAACCTTTATCCGTTGGCTTCAAAGGATTCCGTCGCCAACCGGTGTTTCCTATTTTCTAGTATTTTGAACTCCACACACAATTCCAATTTAGGTTGACTTTGAGCCAATATTTTAATCTTTAACAGCCATTCCACTTCCCTTATGACCATTTCCCGTCACAATACGGACAAGATTTCATAATATACATATTTCTTATAAATACATATTAATATATATTAGTTAGACAGTTATATTTCCAAATCCACAAACCCTTCTTCCCCCATGCAATTACACTGTGGTCTAATTATAACGGAAGACCCTCTAGATATACTGTCCAGTAGAGTCCAGGCGGGAATCATAAGAATAAATGTGTACGTTAGTAGTAGTAGTAAGAATTGTAAGATAGATATCACAGTAGAAGTAATGTAAGATAGGATTTGTAAGACCGAGCATGGACAGGACGTAGGATAGAAGTAAGAAAAGAGTAGGTGGAAAGAGACACCTAACCCCTATTGCGACACTGTTTTCGCGGGGATTTTTTCCCATTTCTTTTAGTACTATAAACCCCACAAAAATACCAGGGCCCCATTTTTACTCTACCCCACCGCCCCTTCAAAAAGGTCACCCTCTTTTAGACCATGGGAATGAAAGTTAAGATTTGCGCCCTCCCGGCAGCCGCCCGCATGCTCCAACACCACCGCCAAAAATTTTCATTTTTTAAAAATTCATTATTTGCAAAAAATGCTCTTCAAAATCACAAACGATAGCATCAAGGATCCTGTGGCTTACTCCAGCGGTATGGTGTTTAGTTTTGCGATAGGTTAAACAAACCAATTAAGTGGCAATTCCCATATCCTAACCGTCCTTACTGCATTTTTTTTTTTTTCCACTTTTCAAAAATCACGGAGCGGCCCCTTTTGTTTTTTTTGGGGAAATTGCCACTAGATCGAACAAGACAATACGCTACCACCTTTTTTGGCGGTGATCGTCAGTATGTGTCTTTTTTCCGAAAGGATGTTGGGATATAGGCTATAGCCAGTGAATTTGTTCTTGTTAAGGCCAAACAAAAAATCTCAAGTTTGTTTTACCTCCCAGTAGTAGTCCAAAAACTTAAATGTAAATGCATTTTTTTTATTTTAATAAAAAAAAATTGAAAAGGGCTTCCTCCCCGAAATTGCTCAAATTGGCTAAATGGGCAAGTCAGACATTTCTCAAATCATACTTGACTTCCAATTATTAGTTTATAACAAAAACACAAAAAATTGATTTTTGGATCGCCTTGAAAGCTTATAAAATTGAAACAATGCTAATCATCTTTTTTTGTCTTAACATACAAATCTCCTCATGTAAATACATAAAGAAAAACAACAAATTACATTAACTGGCTCCTAATTACATGCATGTGGCCTACTACTGGAACAAACTTGAAAATCCCCCTGCTGACGCCACTATTCCCTCAACACTGGCTGCACCACCCATCACCAACCCAATTGGATCCTGTATTCATCACTTACTGACTACCCCCACCCATCAACCGTCAACTCCATCACACCATGGAATACTGACTTTGTCCTTGGCAACCACTGATTTCAGTATGCACAACCAGGGGCAGCCAAACGCTACAAGACTAACTAATATAGGTTAAAAACCTAATTTTTTTTTTTGCACATTTTATTGCTTAAGGTATGTGGTACATATCAGGGATGAAACATAAAATATAGATGACATTGAGGATTAGGAAGGGCTTTTGTATGGCCCGCCAGGAGATTAAGTAACATAAATTATTTTACAGTACCAAATAACTGCTGTGTTTCCTCAACTTTATTACAACTGGAAGAAAAAGGAATTTTCTTCCATTTGATATCTCCCCAATTTTGTCATTTCCAAAAATTGTAGAAGTAAAACGAATCCTCTGTGCCTGATATATATGGTCAGAGTGGTCAATGGTTATTAAACCCTGATCTAATTTTTAAAGCTAAATTGCATTAACTAAACATTCCCCTTCCTGTCAGCCACCAACTCACCAACAAATCACCCATTTAATAAAGGAAACATTTCCCCCCTTTCAACCAAGTATTATTCACTGAGCCTGTCAAACCAAATACTTACAAAAATTTTGGTCGTACACGATCTCTCCTGCAACTTTTGTCTTTTTTTTTTTTTTTCAATTTTGGCTTTCTGGCTTTTCTTATACTCGATTCACATTGATATGTGACCGGTTTGACCCACCCCGTTCCATTTTTGCGGAGGTGAAAAATTCATGAGGCGCAGGGACTTCTGTTACTCCATTGTTATTGTGAGGACTGTCAGCCTGAAATAACACGAGTCTGTGCGTTTTCCATACTGAATGAATTGGTTTTTAGTGGCAGGTGAGTGGGCTATATGACCGGATTTCCTCCAAAATAATCCGGTTTGGCACGTGCATTTAAATTTCTTTCATTTTCCCTTCCGACTGAATTGAATAGGTCCAAAACTCTTGGGGGACAAACGTATCAACCCAAATCGCCTATCATAAAAACCTGTAACTGAGCCCCCTCCCTCCCGGGCTACGCCACTGAAACATTAAGTTCAAATCTGAGTGACGCAATAAACCCCAACATATCGCGGTGTGCAAGGCTCCCCTCCCCCTCATAGCGCAAATCAGGTGCCCGCCGAGTGTGGCGTCCCTTACCTCATTCTCGGTGCAAATTGGTAGGCAGACGACAAGATTCCGTTAAGACAGCCGGCAGCTTTTTCGAAAATTCAAATAGTGTTCAACTTTGCGATATTTCACATTGAAGTTTGTTAGTATTATCATTAAAAACTGCTTTAATATGTAATGTAAACATTATTCTACACAAGAGAATTGCCCATATGTCGAAGAAACAGCGATCATCTAGAAAAACCGAAGTTTTTTCTATTCAAAAATCGGAGGGTTGAAAGTGACAACCGATTTCTGTGTCGAAGACGATACCGAAAAAGTACTAGACTTGGCATTTTTTATTTCTCGAAATGTGGAAATTACGTCCGAGTCAGAAAAAAGTTGGTAATTCCAAGTAGAAGGTAACTTATTCTATCTACATTTATGTTCATGATCTGCTTCAAAAAGCCATGCACTGCAATCCAATGTTTTTGGTTGTGTTCCATATCGCTGCTGTATGGTTGTTTAAACAAAATGGACGTCGGGTGCTTTACCTCTTGTGAAATTTCTGGCAACTGGATGTTCACACGGACCAACCGCAGCCGCCCGGTTGGGCGGAACGTGAAGTTTTGGTGCAGAACATTTAACACGTACTTGGCAGAAGTGATCGAGATGATGTCGTCAAAACAAAATCTGACGTCATCTGAAATAGAGCTATATATGAGCTATATATTAGCGATCATTCACAGATATTTACAATTGATTTTTCTAAAGCCGAAAGAAAAATGTCAAGGTAAGTTGCATCATTGGCGTGAAACAGGTTGAACAAAGTCAGATGAGTTTTTATAGGCCTATAGGCTATATAATTATAAAAATGTGTATGTGGTGTATGTATGTGTGTATGTGTGTACTTATGTATGTCTGTTCATGTCTGTGTGTATGTATGTGTTGTGTATTTGTGTATGTAAGTGTATGTATGCGTATGTAAATGTTATTATGTATACCACTGTGTGTGGTATGTAGCTGTATAATGTATTCATACAACTGTGTACAGGGTTGTCCTCAGAAAGAATTACACCCTAACTAAAGGCGACCATAACTTTTCAAAAGTAGTATCATCAAATTTAGAAATTTAAAAAGATCTTAAAGCAAAAGCACAACTTTTTTTTCTTTAAAACATTGAATTTAAACATCACTACGATTTGGTTCAGTAGTTTGAAGAAATACGCATTTATGTAACACATGTCAATTGACACTTCCTTCCAAGTTTTTGTTTAAAGTATTCAAAACAGAGCAGGCGAAATAATCAATATTCTTTCTTTTTCCGTTTTCATTTTATTTTCTTTAAAACAAAATAGATCATAATTATATTTGCAAACCGGTTCAACATATATTGCACACATTACAAAAGGAATTTACATCTTTTCTTTTTCACTTAAAAAAAAATGAAGAAAAATGCAGAAATGTCAGCGACATCTTCATTCTTTTGACAAATTAATGTTAATAACCTGCTGCGCCATCCAGGGCAATCCTTTTTCATTTAATTTAAACTGCATTATACAGGCAGCCTTGCTAAAAAGTTATGCTTTTGAAATTAATATGGAAACGACGTAAAGTTTTATAATCACTAGGGTTGTTCATTATAAAAATCTAAGAACGGTTTCAACCACCAAATATTTACCTTTTTCTGTTTGCGAAGAATGATTCATATGTGTAGATTTTCAGTTTTGATAAAATGCTTGTAAGTTGGTATATCCCCCAGCATGCCCACGAATGCAAATTAAAATTCAATGTAAAGTTACCTCACCAAATCAACTCTCAAGTTCATAAAGGAAACATGTTTATACCCCCTGCAGCATGCAGATTGGCCTTCTAACTTGACGTACCTTGAGACCGTAATGCAGCGTTGAGCCAATCTCTGCCATTTGATAACAGCACGAACCGTAACTATGCTGTCTGCGCATGTTACCAACCGCTTGTTCTGATTCTCTCTGCGCAGTCACAAACTTTTACTTCGCTTTCATATTTTTTAAAGCATAACTTTTCTAAAAGCTGCCTGATGATAATGCAATTTAAATTAAATGAAAAGGAATTTGCCTGGAATGGCGACAGCCATGGTATTACCATTAATTTGTCCAAAAGACGAAAGATGTTCCACCTTGAGAAATTTTTTCATTTTTTCTTCATTTGTTTAAGTGAAAAAAGAAAAGATGTTTTTGGCTTTTGTATGTATGTGCAATATTATGTTAAACCTGGTGCAAAATTCAATTTATTATCTTATGTGTTTTAGAAATACAATGAATAAACTGAAAGAAGTATTGATTATTTCTCGCCTGTTTTCTGTCTGAATCACTTTATTACAAAACGGGAAGGAAGTGTCCATTGACATGTTTTACAATAATCACCAGCTTATTTTCTTCAAAACTACTGCACCAAATCGAGTGATGTTTTATATTAAAATGTTTAAAAAGTAATTGTGGTTTAATATTCTTTTTAACTTTCACAAATGTGATACTTAACTTTTGAAGTTATAGTCGCCTATCGTTAGGGTGTTTCTTTCTGGACACCCGTATGTAGTCGTAGTATGCGATGTATGTGGTGGTGGTTTTGTGTGTGTGTGTGTGGGTTGTGTTGTGTGTAATTAATCATAAACATGTGTAGGCTTAAAAATCACTGTGTATGGATCATAGGTTCCTTTTCCCACAAAAACAAACAAACTGAGACTGGACGGACCTATTTTATAGAGGGCCGGCCTCCCTCCCCGCCAAACGGTCCACGACTATAAATTCGAGAGAACTTCACGAAAAGAACACTACTCACTACTTTTACCCCCATCCCTCTTTCAGACCCTGCCCCTACACCCCAGCCCTTTCACTGGCGGCGGTAGTGGACTTCTAGTTCTGCTAAGCATAACCCACATTATTTCCTTAACATGTTTGTCCAGGTAACAGATGGTGGAGTTTATGCAAAACCACATGGAATACCTGTCCCCTGTTACCTACCTCACCTTGTCGATCTCAAAATCCCTCTAAATGTACGATTATCCTGTTTCACTATCAAACACAACTTGAGGTCCTATATAATGCGATGACGGAAAAAAACTTTAAAAATTCTAGATTACACACTTTGAAGAAAATTGCGACTACAATCACTCTGCCACTCCAGTGCCTAACGAACCATAATTGACAAGGCACCAGAGGTCAAGCAATACGTCACATGGGTTAACTATTCAAAAGTAGTTTATACTAAGGAACATATATCAACTCAATTCGGAATTGCTTTTGATATTTTGGTTCATCTGCAGTGTGCAAGTTGGCTCTTTGAAATGAATGGCCTGCTCATGCTGGTAACAGGGGAAAGATACTCCATGTGGTTTTTGCATAACTCCACATCGTTAATGACACATGTTAAAGACTAATGTGAAGTTCTGCTAGCAGAACTACGTGTACTTCTATCTTTGGCTGCCGTTGGCTGCAGAAAACCCTTGACAATATTAATATCTCACCCACCTCTTGTTTACCACCGTATTTTTCATTTGATATTTGTGCTGTTGTATAAAATATAAAAATGTAGCTGTAATCTGATAAAGTTGACTATTCCATTGGGCGAAGGAAATTGGGCGACAATTACGCCATTTTAATTCAGCATTCTTTGTTGTGGTTCGTATTTCCACTTGCGCAATTGAATGACATTGCCCTTTACAGCTACACTGGTTCCTTGCGACTCTGGTTCTCACCACTGAGCCATAAGTCGAAACCCAAGGCACAGGGCACCAGCATACCTTTTACCGCATACTGTTGTCTATTAGTTAACCACCCCCAGCCCAAGCCAGCCCTATGGGAAAATTAACCCCCGAAAATTACACTTTGTCGTTGACTTCCACATGGCACCATCGAATATGATCCTAGACATCCAGGACCGTCAGGCATTTAGTTTGTTGAGATATTTTAGCAATGCAAAGATATAATAAAATATTTTCCTTTTCCCAAAATGGCGTCAGATAGCGTTGCCACGTGGGTCTCGCATTGTGCTTAGTTGCGAAACATGGTGACCTTTTTACACAGTAGTAATGCACAACACTCCCGAAGTTCTAATATGTGTTTGAACAATGGGAATTTGACCTCGGCATTCACGATAATAGCTATGTTACCCCAAAATTTAAAAAAATATTTATGTATTCAAGTGAATGGAATATATAAAAAATCTCAAACAGAGAACGCCAGTATGGTGAAAAAATCTTTTCAATATCACCTTCCTTTCTCGAGATATTGTCCTTTCAAACCTTGGCATGCTGGTTTTTTTTCTGTCTCACTAAGATCAACGTCGCAACACGTGCGGTGGCCTTGCGCGACCAACTTGCCAACGAAAGCTCACCATTAGTAACCAAGTGTCGTAACGCCGTGCTTCTACATGGCGTCGGCCATTTTGCACTGCCACTGAACCGGACACCAATTTTGGTTTTCATGCTCTGCGACACAATGCCCGAAAACGATTTCAGCTTCAAAGTGACACTTTCTAGGGTGAAAAAAACTCCCCCAAATCGATTATGTATGTTTTCAAAGAGTCCCCTAATGCCTTACCCTAACCACCTACCCCCTTAGAGTTGATGTAAAGTGCAAAAATTGTAATTTGCAGCTTCAGTTGGGAAAATTACAAATTTTTTCCTCCGACTAAAACCTTGCCGATTTTTCGATACTTGAAAAAGTCGGACAACCACGATACTAACATTTGCCTCATATTTGACCTTTTCACCAAGTTAATAGATCATATAAACCCCATTACACTAATTTAACAAACACCATTTTGTTACTTAGTTGTTTACCCACAACTCTGGCGCGTTCCGCGTACAAAGAGGCAATCGTTGACTGCACCCGTGAAAAACGGAGTCTCGGAAATTTACTCTAAAATCAACTAAATCATCTATGCAATGGAATAACGACAGAATTTAGATTTTTCATATTATCTGGTGATGTGTTGTCATCATTTGACTGCCGCAATAAGAAATAAGGTGAGAAATTGCAGCTAAAGTTTGGTGTATTTTGTGTTGTCAAGAGACCATTGAAATGTCAATCTTGCGAGTCGGCCACCACGCTACATTATACTTGCTCAATGGTCCTTCCGTTTTTGTTATTTTTTACCCACCAGCGAAAATTGGCATTGTCAGGCAGGCCGATTTAATTATACAATGGGGAGAGCCCAGAGGCCTTGTGACACATGGCAACATCGATACACATTGTGCGACATGCAGCGGGTGAAACTTATACACGTTTGGCAACTCACACTCCCAAAATACAATGGGTAGGTGAAGTAGCAACACTTCCGTTTCCGTTTTATGAACTGGGGGCAAGTTTGAATGGTAGTAGAGGCGTGATTTTCCAAATGTTTTTCTTTCAAAAAACTATTTCAATCTGAAGATGTGGTTTGAACCATGTCATATTAATAAAGGACCTGGCACATTTGAAAAATAGAGCGCCCTCAAGATTTTTCAAAATCATATTGTTGCATGTTGTAAAGCTTTTATATACAAAGCCCTCACCCCATAATTAAGACCAAATCAGCTTCCCTTATGGTAAACGGCACGATTTTGTAATTTCAGAGTCGTCGCCGCGACGTGACATGCAGCAAACGATGAAAAATGGCGGTTAAACACAGAATAACAATCACGCCTATGCAAATGTTTTCTCACGCTATGTTACAACACTGTTTGACCGTCTATAACCTTTGTTGTTTGAATATCAGGAGTACGAGTCAAAGATATGTCGGTATATCCCATTTGTTGATTAAAGTTAGGGAAAACTTAAAAAAATGGCCTAAAAATACCTGGATGTCTTTATCTTCATATCACTGCAAATCCATCTTTTTTGGAGTATGTTTTATTTTAATGTGTAAAATATATCTCTGTTCGTCCAATGGCCTAGACTATCATTGAGAGTCAAATTGGAAGAAATTTCCATATTTTTGTGAAAATTGTCCCAGTGCCGCTTTAACAGGATAGTTAATATCTATCCAGGGAACACCGCACACCCAATTTGTTAATTTTTCAAATAATTTTGAAATTTTTTGATTTATTCTACCCTCGAAATGCATTCATATTTCCGACCCATAACCACATAACCGAGTGCACTACTGATTTTTAAAAATAAAGGCTACAATACACGGTCTTATATAATAGAACACCGTCATCCATTGTGTTCAAGGTATAATCTGTGACAAAGTAATCGATTCCATCCCGGTAAACAAGAGGAAGACAACGGCTTTGATTGACAATGAGCCATGTCTTCCCCTTAGCCCAAACAAAAGCGCTCGAAAGAATTTAGTATTCCTGCCACAAGGGAGTACGAATTCGGCAACGTTAACCGGAAAAACCGCATGTTAAGGGCCGAATTTTTAAGTGGTGGCAGAATACTAAATCAGCCAAGCCGCTCCGTTGTTTTTCCTGGTTAATTTTATGCGCATGCGTACTGACGCTTGAGTGAATTCTATTTTTAGATGCCCGGTAGCGTCGCGATTAACCGGCAAACAGCGCCGACATCTGAAGTACAACATACATTTTCGGCGTGAAATATACGCTTCACGAAATGTAGACGAATGTCCAATAACCAAAAACCATTGAGGCTGCATGACGAAATTACGGTAAAGGGTGGAATTTTTGATCGCTAACACTTTGCACTATATTTCCGCTGCCGAGCGTTCACCGCCATCATAAATAGACAGCTTTGAAAAAAATAAAATACATTCAGGGGGTGCAGGCCAAGAAATAGTATTAAAAATCAAGTTAGCCTAAGTTATTGCCCTCAATTATGAAATATCCACGTGCCACGTATTTGTTAGTATGCGTACGGTATAATACTATGCAACCCCTTATCCTATTGTCGTCAACCCAAGCTGGCCAAGCATAGCTGGTTTCCAACAGACTTACACAAGTTTACATGTGCGTAAGATACTTATCTAGAGAAAAATGATGAAAATCTCTTGTTACGTAAGTAGCTTGAGGTTGCCTCCGAATACGCACACACATTTGTTAATGCGATAGCATATTGTAACAATGGGTCGATTATGTCCTACTGAAAATTCTATATAAGACAACAATTTCAATAACCTGCATGCAAGGGTGAAAGTAGACTTCTAACTATTCATTTGGTCCCATTATCTTTCGTTTAAATTAGTTGCATGTTGAAAACTGGCGTAAACTTCCGGAAACCATATGTCCTTCAGAGTTTATTTTTATCTAGGGCGCGCTGTTATTTTGGGTTGGGAAGGAGTCAAACGGATCAGAAACGAATCCTCTGCCAGAAGGCGAAGTTCATTATTTACACATAATTCACAGTCTATTGCCGTTTGAAACGCGAATACAAAACGGTCACTGAACGTCACATGTATGAACCCGTGCTTTAGTCGTTGACAGTAAACCACCTGGTTTGGCCGCCATTTTTTGTTTTTTTTAACCATTAATAAAATGACAATGTCGAGATTAAAATTCGCCGATTTCTTCTCTGGCATTAAGGGATGCATTCATAAAGGAAGTGCCACTGGCGGTATGGAGCTTGTAATCAAATCAACCTTAACGATGAGGTAAGTTAGGAATAATATTCGTATGTAGCGTGTGTCCCCAAGTCAATTCATCCACTTGGCCTTGTTCCAAATGTTTTTTCAGTGGTGACTCCGCAAGCTGGCAACAATACCAGGGGCCACCCAGGGTATGAGGTCACGATTCCGAATGTAGGGTTATGAGGACTCGAGGTGGGGATTATTTAGGGAATGTCACATGCCAAATAATTACGCAGTCACCAAGTAATTCCATCAACGTCTACCATGAAACACTCATCTATTATTTTCATCGGAGACCTGATGCACTTTCCTGAAACTTGGTGGGTGGGTGCCCCTTGACCATCCCAATACCGAGGTTTGTATTGTGTGGATCAAGTAATCAGGGGTCATTCAAGTCAAATGGAGGTCAATGGGGGGGTAACCGTTGGTGTATGACAGAACTTGGAGGGTGGGGGTTGGTTCTGTGCAAAAATTTTAAAGGTCCGACAAGGTCATTAGGGTCATTCAAGGCCAAATGAGTTTAAACCGTTGGTTTCTCGGAGACTTCGTGTCGCAACGTTCCTGAAACTTGGTGGGTGGGTGCCCTTGAC